>JARGCV010000112.1:130000-145000 GCA_034064705.1 Bothrops alternatus | reverse complement strand
AATCAAATAAGCATTCCTTGTATTTATTGACAGGAAATATAAATGTTCCATTAGGATTTACTTTTCATCACCTTCAACATCTATATTATGTATTCTATCTAGCAATGCACACAATGCTTGCAGATATACAGGCAGAAACAGAGAGAAATATCTATACTGTTTTGTGGTATGTCTAGATATATAATTGTATGTTTTGTAATCAATCTGTAAAAAAACACAAAACAAGAGCCTACCCTTGTTATTTCCTCTACCACTCAGTATGTCTCTATGTTTCGTGTTGTGCTTAATCTATCATGATTAGATACCAGCCTCTCAGATTTTACAAGTCTCACAAAAACTGAATGACATGATGTTGCTGATGCTACATTTAATCATGAGATACACCTGCTTGAATGTGAATATGAACCAGGCAAAATGCCAAATCCCTCCATTTTCATAAGAAACTAAAATTGAAATTGCCTGTTACGAATTAAAAATAACTAAATTCCCAAAGCCATTATCCGACAAAAGAATATACAAACCTCAATCTAGTTTTAAAAAAGAATGATTAAAAATGATGAGAACTTTCAACTGTTCTTTTCACTTACAACAGGGTAGATAAATGGTATCCAGACACATGTGCTTATTTCAGACCATGAACATGTTTCTGGATTGCAGGCATCAGCTTATTTCCACACAGAGATGTCATTAATTGGATGGAGTGAAATCAGTTAATGAATGTATATGTATGTATATATCAGAATATTTGTATCTATGAACCATGTCAGATTTGAATTCCAATTTCTCAATATATCTTCTAGGTCAGGGGACACTAGAAGTTTTTTCTTTAGTATATGGCTACTATTCTCCGATGAAGTATTAATTATACAGTATAAAATTACTTGGCAAAAAAGAGATAGTCTTGTGCCTTGCTACCTACCAACCATTTAAATTCCCATTTACCAAATTTCTTGGTGAAGGGATCAATAATTTCAAAAATTCCTGCGGTCGAATAAGAAACCAAATCCCAAGCATTTTTTAAAAAGTGAATTGTCTTTGGCCAAAAAAGGGTACATCTGCATGAGAATGCAAAACTTAGAAACAATTCTCTTCGTGTAATTCTCTATTTTCATTGGATTAGGAAGATGTTATTCATGGCCCAGAATCTCTGATGATTATGAGAGACTCCCATTGAAGACATTACAGTCCACATAACACTGGTTTATATCTCCAGCTTGCCTTCTACTCCACCCTACAAAGATAATTGATTTTTCAACAAAAAGCATTACTTCTAGTGACACCTGTGTGTGCTGTAATTTCTTCTCCCATTATGCTGGAAGAGAATTATAATTCCAATGTCCACGGGCATCAGGTTGGGGAAAGTTACATTCATAAACATGATCCTTTGTTTGAAGTATCTTCAAATGAGAGTATTATCAATTATATTTAAAGAAAGTTGTAGTTTATATATTTCTTTAAAAAAAAAAGCACACACCAGTAACTTCTCTGGCTGTCACCATCTTGATTTTGAAAAATCCCACAACTAATTTAAAGTGCTAAAACAAATGAGAAAAGAAACTAAATAGATCCAAGATTAAACAGGAACAACCCATGCAGAAGTATGACCAGTATAATGAGATTTCTATATAGGAAATCCTTTTCCTTGTCACTGACAATAACAATTTAACACAGACTCGACTGACTACATTAAACATATTTTTATGTTGGTGCCCATCATTCTTCCAGCTGAACTGAAAGATACACTGCCTGATCCCCATAGTGCATTTAATTTTTCTTCAAAGAATATATGCAATTGCTCTTTCTAAAATATTCTGGTGGGTGCAGTGGGCTCTCCTTTTTGCAGCATTCATATTTATTCTGAAAAGAAACACCTCTAAAATCAGGATCATCCCCCCTACATTTAAATTCCTTCAAACAGGGTTCTTAAAACACATACTGCAGACCTGGGGGAAAGGTGATACAACTCCAAGTAATATTTCTAAGCTTTTCATGATCAAAACCTAGAAATGCCTGAAGCTTGTAATCTCCGCTCAATAAAGAAACTGCATTCTTAAAGTTAGTATTTCCCTGTTGCTTTCGTACACCGATATTAGTCATATCAGTCATCCAGTTTTTTAGAATGGTTTTTCAGACAATATTTAGCCTGCTTATGAGTTTCTAGGAATAGTGAGGTATTGTGGTTGCCAAGATGAAGGCATTTTGTGTTATGCCACCCGATTTAGCTTCATATTTTAAAAGGGTGATGCAGCAAGGGAGACGTTAAGGCTATGTCTTTGGGTTGGGTTAAGAATTATTCTTTCCAGAGAATGCCATCTGTGCAAATTAGGTGAGGAATCTAATTTCTCTCTCACACTCTCTAGCACAGTATGTAGCTAAGCTATCCATCTAACAACTAACATGGAAAATAATTGCAGTCAGTCATGCCTGCTTATTCCACAAAGCAATGGCTAAACAATCTTAAGGATGCGTTTTAATGTCCCAAAATACTAGATACCCTCACATTCCCCATAATGCTTTCTCCTTTGCCAATCAGAAGTTCTGAACTCAGCTACGTATTTTAGATTAAATTCGGTTCCACAGCAAACTGAGCAGACAGAATCCACTTGATGTGATTTAAATCTGACTCCACCACCCTTTACGCTGATTTTATGACAATAGCCTTAAATCACTTGGGTAATTGTCCAATTTCACTTGCTCAATGGCATCAGACAATTTTCCCAGGCCAAACTCTGCACCAGACACTAATTCATAAGGGCCTTGTAAAGAACAAAGAAAAGAAGGTGTTGTATTAAAATGTTCCTTTCCGTGCTCTTTTAGCAAAAGACGCTGGCAGATGCTCATGACACTCTTAAACAGAAGGGGGAAAATTCATAACCCAATTACCACTTCTGGATTGCAGTTATGCATTTTCCAGTTTTGTCGTCCAGTCTGCAGCTGCTACAGTTTCCAGCTTTAAGTTTATAGAAATGTGATTTTTTTTTAAAGAAAAAAAAGTGCTGTCTGCACTACTTAAAACAAAAAACAAAAAAATGGAGTAGAATTAGTTCTTCCCCAAAGTGGGAAAGATTTGTAAAGTTAAATCATACGGTAGTTTAGACAGCACAATAATGATGTCATTAAGCCTCTGAGCTGGCTGGGACTCCGACAGTACAGAGAGCTGCTGCAGACATTTGGAAGAACTGTTTTTTTTTGTTTTTTGTTTTGTTGCTCCATCATCAAACTTACCTTGAAAAGATATTGAGGAGCTCCTATGATGTGCAAATCAAACAAGGCTGTCCTACAAAAGGGAAGACCGGCGGGCTCGGAAGACCTCGTTATTCTATATAGGCCCCACCAATTGTTCCTTTTCTGGTGCAGGAAGAAGCGTGCCCTTCGGAAGACCGTGCCTGGAAAGGAATCGTTTCAAGAAGGAATGCAAAGCAACAAAACAAATAAAACCCTTTTGCTACCACAAATAATAATAATAATACTTTTTTAAAAAAAACAGAGAGAGAGAGAGGAGAGAGAGGCAGTTTTGTGGGACCGTTCCAAGCCTCTTTGCCGTGCTGAATGAAAGCAATCCCTAAGACTGAATGGGTAATGAGATCCTGGCTCCTGAGATTTTAGCTTTCTTAATCATGTTCATAATTAATTCAAGAACATTGATAATTTCATTACATTCTTTTTGTCTTATCAATAAATGATGTGCCTGCACTTTTGGTCCTGTGTACAGGGAGAGAGGAGATGCTTAGGGTAATATTGCACCAAGGAGGGGGGGGGAGAAGGCTGCATATGCCTATGGCTAGAATGTATTTATTAATATGGATAATTTTAAAATGGGGGTGTACTAATAATGGTCAGCGAGCCAGGCCCCTATCCAAAATGTGGGATGACATGTCACTACAAATTATTAATAAGCAGTAGATACAGAGACGGGAGGGGGGGAAATCCCAAAAAAAAATAATCAAGTTGGCTACTTGGCTGATTGAAGAGAAGCAAAGGCCAGACTATGCTATTTCCACCAAGGTTTTCCATAGGACTTGGGAACACTTGAATACTCCTTCTCTAAAATAACTCAGGAATTCATCTAACAACATCAATCTCACCCATTTCTGTTTCTCAGGTGCCTCTCCTCAAAGTATTTGATGGAAAGTTTGAATCACTAAACAAATCTTGCATACGTATCCAAAATAGCTATTGGTTATCCATTCCTTACCAGGATAATTATCTCCATTTATATACTGCATATCTACCCATGCATTTTAGGACATGTTACTTTATGTTTGAAAATATTGACCAGACTTATCTCCCTTTTCAATGCTTTTTTCTCTGACCCAATGAAATAAATATTAGATAATCCTGTTATATGTATTGACCCTAATGGGGAAAAAAACCTGTAACACAGGAGCCTGTTCCTCATTGTTTAGGATAAAAAGTCAGCCTCTTCTTTAACATCTTATTCCATTTCTTCTTAACTAGTACTTTCAATCACTGGACATGCTAACTAGAGAGGATAGGTAGCATGATCCAATGAAGTATGGACCAGATTAGAAAAGACTGTCTTAAATATATTCATGAGAAGAAAGTCATGAATATGAAATAGTTATTAACCTATTAAAAGAAAATAGACTGGTTCCAGAGCTATTTCTTAGCTCTCTTCTGACACTTCAAATTCATATGGGGCTTCACCCTCATTCCTCCCATACATGATCCCTTCATCTTTATTCAAGAGCCCTGAAAAAGAAATTAAACCATATTTGTCTGAATGCAGCCACAGAGTTTTACAGCATTGGGAACCCCAATAAAACAGACATTCCAGCAAAGTTTTATAACTACATTCAGCAAAAGCAACTAGATTCCTGGGTCAGGCCTTTTCAGTAAATATAAAGAAGTAGGTTCTAGAAAGATTGCCTTTACACGTAAGAACCTGCACACCCATATAGGACATGCCATTTTTTGACAGACTCCTCAGAATGAAATCAGGTTAATTTAAGCTCCAATGGTTTCATTAGGTTTGATTAATTATGACCAACTGCATCTGCAGACCTATGTTAAGAATCGGATTGGCACAATTATAATACCATTATGTCAATTCAATAAAAAAACATTTCTATAAGTATCAGTAAAAGAAAAGAGCAGACAAGGAGCTAATTTCTGGTCTTCTACCTTGGTTCCTATAGTTGTTTTGGCCTCAAGCTCCTATCTTTCCCAATCATTGGCCATATTGGTTGTAGCTATAAAGACTGTGGTCAAGTTTCGAAGCCCACTCTTGCTGGTGGAAGAGACATATTGCTTCTCAACTGGCCAATGAGCTCAGGGGGTGGGAAGGGGTTTGGAATGCATACTTCAAAGATTAAGGATGCAGACTGTGGGAATCAAGGACAATGGTCAGGTGTCTGGTTAGACCCATAACAATATTTTCCAACTTGACTGGGCAACGTGACCTGACCCAGAGGGAGGAGGAAGAAATTCATGCTTTTACTATAGGGGTTTGGGAGGGGTCCTGCCAGAGCTGGTTTTACTTTCTTATGTGCCAATATGGTGTACTCAATAAAGCTTTGCATTAAGACAGGCATGTCAAACACAAGGCCCGGGGGCCAGATGCGGCCTGCGAAGTGGTTTCCTTTGGCCCGCGAAGGCATCCTGGAAACAATGAGGGAACGGCCCCCACTGCCTTGGCTCTGGCCCAGGCCGGCCGGGAGTCAATGTACAATTTTGTGGTGGCCATCTATGCTGAAACGCATTCAGTCTTAGTTCCACAAGGCCATCTGGAAACAGCAAGGAACCAGCCCCTGCCATGTCAGCCCCGCCCCCTGGGTGCATGCTGGGGAGGTGTGAGGAATAGAACATAAGAACATAAGAAGAGCCATGCTGAATCAGGCCAAAGCCCATCGAGTCCAGCATTCTGTGTCACACAGTGGCCCACCAATTGTACATGGGGATCTTGAGCATAAAGAGAAGGCAAAACCCTCCCTTTCCCTTGACCCCCAACAAATGGTACCCAAGGGAATCCTGCCTGCCTCAACCAACATAGAGGTGGCACATGGACATCCATTTTAATAACCATCGATACACTTTGCATCCATGAATCTATCTAGCCCTGCCTTGAAGCTGTCAAGGCTGACAGCTGTCACGACCCCTTCAGGAAGTGAATTCCATAAATCAACGACCCTCTGGGTGAAGAAATATTTCCCTTTATTTGTCCTCACTTTCTTAGCTATGAGCTTTAGGGAGTGCCCCCTTGTCCTGGTATTGTGTGATAGAGAAAAGAATTTTTCTCTATCCACCTTTTCTATCCCATGCATGATTTTATACACTTCGATCAAGTCACCCCTTAAATGCCATCTTTCAAGGCTGAAGAGACCAAGGCGTTGCAATCTGGTTTCATAAGGGAGGCGCTCCATTTCCTTGATCATTCTTGTTGCCCTTTTTTGCACCTTTTCCAGTTCCATTATATCCTTCTTGAGGTGCGGTGACCAGAACTGTACACAGTACTCCAAGTGTGGTCTCACCATCGATTTGTACAGAGGCAATACAACACTTGCTGACTTATTTTCGATTCCCTTCCTAATCATGCCAAGCATGGAATTTGCTTTTTTTACTGCTGCTGCGCATTGGGTTGACATCTTCATCGAGCTGTCCACCAAAATCCCAAGATCCCTTTCTTGGGTTGTCTCAGAAAGTTTGGTCCCCATCAGTTGGTAAGTATAATTGGGGTTCTTTGCCCCGATGTGCATAACTTTGCACTTGTTTAGGTTAAAATGCATTTGCCACTTTGTTGCCCACTCACACAATTTCGAGAGATCCTCCTGGAGCTCCCGACAATAAGTTTCACTTTTCACAACCCGGAACAATTTAGTGTCATCAGCAAACTTGGCTACCTCACTATTAACTTCTACATCCAGATCATTGATGAATAAATTAAAAAGTAAAGGTCCCAAAACTGAACCTTGGGGTACACCACTTCTCACTTCTTTCCATCCGGAGAATTGTCCATTTATTGCCACCCTTTGCTTCCTACAATTTAGCCAGTTACCAATCCAGGACAAGACCTGTCCTCTAATTCCGTGGCTGGAGAGCTTTTTTAGGAGCCTTTGGTGAGGAACTTTGTCAAAAGCCTTTTGAAAGTCAAGATATACAATATCAACAGGGGCCCCTTTATCTATGTATTTATTTACACCCTCAAAGAATTCTAACAAGTTAGTAAGACATGATTTGCCTTTGCAGAAACCATGTTGATTTTCATTCAGCAATGCCTGTTTTTCTATGTGCCCTGTAATTTTATCTTTAATAATGGTTTCCATCAGTTTGCCTGGAACTGAGGTTAGACTGACTGGTCTATAGTTTCCTGGATCACCTCTGGATCCTTTCTTGAAGATTGGGGTTATATTTGCTTCCCTCCAATCCTCCGGTACAGTGCCTGATCTTAGAGAAAGATTGTATATTTTAGCTAGAAGTTCAGCAATTTCACACTTGAGTTCCTTGAGAATTCTAGGGTGGATGCCATCTGGATCCGGCGATTTGTTGACGTTTAGTTTAGAAAGGCATGCAAGAACATCTTCCTTGTTTACCTCTATCAGGTTTAATTCTTCTATTTCCCTCCCTGGGAAAACTAATTCAGTGGCAGGCAGATGTTCTCTATCCTCCTCGGTGAAAACGGAGGCAAAGAAGTCATTTAGCCTCTCAGCAATCTCCTTGTCTTCTCTGATTATCCCCTTCTGACCATTGTTATCAAGTGGCCCAACTGATTTTCTGGTTGGGTTCCTGCTTCTGATGTACTTAAAAAAGGTTTTGTTATTATTTTTAATATTCTTGGCTATATGCTCCTCAAAGTCTCTCTTGGCTTTCATAACTATCGCCTTGCATTTGGTCTGCCAGAGTTTGTGATCCCTCCTGTTCTCCTCGGTAGGAAGAGCCTTCCATTTCTTAAATGAGTTTTTCTTCTTTCCAATAACCTCCTTTACCTCATTCGTAAGCCATACTGGTATCCTCTTGGACTTTCCAATCCTCTTTCTTCTTTTAGGAATGCATTTTATTTGAGCCTGCTGTAACGTATTTTTAAACAGTTTCCAAGCATTTTGGAGGGATTTGACTTTTTTTACTGTTCCTTTTAGTTTCTTCTTTACTATTTTCCTCATTTTGTCAAAATTTCCTCTGTGAAAGTTTAAGGTCTCTGTGTTAGTTTTCACTGACAATTTGCTATCCATGGTTAAGTTGAAGGTTATTGTGTTGTGATCGCTGGTTCCTATGGGCTCGGTTACAAGCACATCATGAACCAAATCCTGTGCATTAGTTAGAACCAAGTCCAGGATCCCCTTTCCCCTGATAGATTCCATGACCATCTGCTCAAGGGAATAATCGGCTAACATGTCGAGGAACCTTGTCTCTCTTTCATGTGTAGAACAAGAATTTACCCAATCTATTTGGGGATAGTTGAAGTCCCCCATTATGACTACCCTATTTCTTTTTGAGGCCTCCTTAAATTCTTTTTCCAAATAGCAATCTGCCTCTGGAGTTTGGTTGGGAGGGCGATAGCAGATCCCTAATGTCAGATTAGTTTCCTGTCCTGGGATTTTTATCCACAATGTTTCTGTGGGTGAGTTTGAATTTTCTTGAATTTCGAGTTCATGAGATTCTAACTCCTCATTTATGTACAAGGCCACGCCACCACCATTTCTCCCTCTCCTGTCCATCCTATACAATTTGTAACCTGGAATCCTTGTGTCCCATTGGTTTTCATCTGTCCACCAGGTTTCTGTTATGCCGATAATATCAATATTATTTTCCTTCACCAAGCATTCCAATTCCCTATTTTTGCTCGAATGCTTCTAGCATTTGTGTACAGACCTTTATATGTAATTTTCTGGTGCACTTTCAACTTTGACTGTGGATTTTGACTGTAGAATTTGGTTGTAGAATTTGTAGATGGTCTACCATGTCCTTCTGCTTGACTATTACAATTTAGTTTTCCTGTTGACTCACCAATGTGTGCATAACTCCCTCCCTCCATATTAGGCAGTGCGCCTTCTCGAACCGGAAGCTGCCCAGCTCCTGTCGACTTGCCCCTATGAATCAGTTTAAAAGCTGCTCTGAAACCTTTTTAATATTAATCGCCAACAGTCTGGTTCCATTATGGTTCAAATGTAACCCGTCCCTTCTGTACAGGTGTGGCTTGTCCCAAAATGTTTCCCAGTTCCTAATGAATCTAAACCCTTCCTCCCGGCACCACTGCCTCATCCACGCATTGAAGCTCCTGAGCTCTGCCTGTCTAGCTGGCCCTGCGCGTGGAACAGGTAGCATTTCTGAGAATGCAACCTTGGGGGTCCTGGACTTTAATCTTCTACCTAGCAACCTAAATTTGGCTTCCAGGACCTTCCGCTTAGCTTTTCCAATGTCATTGGTACCGACATGTACCACAACAGTTGGCTCCACCCCAGCACTGTCTATCAGCCTGTCTAGATGCCTCGTGATGTCCGCAACCTTTGCACCCGGCAGGCAGTTTACCATGCGGTCAACGCTTCCATCACAAACCCGTCTCTCTATATTTCTAACAATTGAATCACCCACTACAAGAAGCCCCCCTCCCACCACCCGCGGAGAAGTATCCTCGGTGCAAGAGGATATGGGCACATCCTCCAGGGAAGGGGTCTCAACTAAGGGAGCCTGTCCCTCTTCCACAGATTGATGTCCTCCCTGCCCAAGATCTCCATTTTCCAAAGCAGCTGGAGAGCTGCTCAGCATGGAGTGGGACGCTCCTGCTGCATCCCTGAAGATCTTCTCCTGCCTCGCTATCTCTCTCTGCTTCTCCAGGTCTGCTACCTTGGCTTCAAGGGAAAGAACCTGTTCCCTGAGAGCCAGGAGCTCATTGCACCGATCACACACCCAAGACTTCTGTCCAGCAGACAGATAGTCATACATGTGACACTCAATACAAAACACTGGGAAGCTCCCCTCCGTCTGCTGACCATCGCCTGGAAGCGGCCAGCAAATGGCCCTCACCTACTTCACATATCCAGCTTGATGGGCTCTGGCAGAGGGGTTTCAGCAGGCAGTGAGGCTGTTCCAGTGGACCATGCCTTGGCACTTGCCCCGGTCCCACCCCCTTCTTCCATAGACCCTTAGATCTGTCCCACTCCTGCCCAGATCCCCACAGGCACCCTTGACATGAACGATGTACAACTGGCCATGCCTACCCAATAGGACACACCCACTGATCCACACCCACCCTGGCCACACCCACCCAGCCTCCCGAGGGCAACCACAATGCTGATGCGGCCCTCAATGAAATTGAGTTTGACACCCCTGCATTAAGAGATCAGAAAGTCTCGAAGGTGTTTGCTTGGTTGGGTTCGTCAGTCGGAACTTTGACAGCTGTAAGGTAAGTCCCTATTTCCTGGTATTATATATATGCCAGAAGACTGTTTCTGTTTAAGAAGAAAAGAATCCATTGAATTCAGTGGACTATTTATATACTCTAATTTTAAATCAAAGACAAATATGATTAAACCCAACATTATTTTTCCTGGAAAGTACACACTAAAAAAAAAAGCAAGAAGATATTTTACTAAAGTTAGACATGCCGTGCATCTTTACTTTTTGAATAAACATGGTATCAATTGCATGTATCATTAAAACTAAATATATATATCCCTTTTTACCCATATGGTGGGTGGTATCTGTCTTTCTGAATCTCTGTGCAGGATCTTAGCTGTTCCTAGAACTGCACTCTTCTGGATAGAGAGTGCTGATGTTGTTCTTGAGATCTTTTGGAGCCCCTCTTCCAATTGAGGAGTCACAGCCCTGAGTGTCGTGAGCATTCCATCACTGGAGGTTTTCAAGAGTGGATTGGACAACCATTTGACCAGGAGGGTATAAAAACTTTTGCCTTGAGCAAGAGGTTGGACTAAAAGACCCCCGAGGCCCCTTCCAGCCCTATGGTGTTATGTTCTATCCATATGCAATCATTTGTGATTATCTGTATTAGGGGATTCAAGCCTATTTAGGCAATGGGGGACAATGCATATATGACAAATTTGATGGCCATTTCAGTTGACTTCCAGAGTTGTCTTCCACAGTCCCACTGAGCTATTGAGGAAGGTCTTTAGTGTCCTCTTGACTTTCTATAGCACCAGGCATACAGATTCATGTGTATGGTATTGAATTGTAGGTCAATCCAGGCTGTGCTCATCTTGGTCTACCTAGACCTTGAGTCTTGGGTAACTGCTCTGTCTCTGAGAAATGATGTTTTGAACCACTGGTCTGGTTCCCAATGCCCTTCTGTATGGGTAACTTGTGCATCCCCTGCTCTGAGTCTGGAAACCTTTCTTGTCCTACCTTGCATGCTCCCAAACGTGCTGAAAAGTTGGACAGCTCCCTCCCTCCTCTTGGCTTAGAAAAACAGAACAGGACAGCAAAAGAATCAAGGACTGGTATTTCTTTTCTTTTTTTCCTTTTTTTATTAAATTCTTTTATTAAAACAATCAACATTGAGCATAAAAACCTATTATGCAGCAATCATCATGACACCTGGTATACAATACTAAGTATTAGTCTTTGAAAACGTCTGAGTTAGTAAGCCTTTTTCCCCACTCCTCGCGTCTAGCCTCAACTATACTCCTGTTACGTTTTATTTTGATTGGTGTTTCCCCTATCCGTTTCAATATTAATGTGATCAACATTAAACATAAGATCCTATTGCTAAGCAATCATCCTAGAACATAGCATACAACATTAGGTATTAATCTTTGTAAACATCTGTTTTAGTAAACGTTCTTCCCTCCTCCCTTACATCTTCAAGTATACTCCGAATACATTTTGTTTGATTGGTGTTTCTCTTATATATGGTCTATCTACTGTATCTAGTCTATCGCATATTGTGCGTTTGCGCTTCTGAGTTGACTTCATCCCATTACTAGTGCAATCTTTTATGGTCCCCAACCCGAGATCTTGTGAAAAGATAACAAAGCTTCCTTCTCCGCTAGTGCTATTCAATAGGATTGGTCTCAGATCTATCTGCAATATATCTCATAAGGCTCTTGAACCATAAACTTAAACTGATTTAAATAATTATTTTTTTCTCTCAGTCATTCTGGGAACTACCCGTGTTTCCCCTAAAGCAAGACAGCGTCACAATTTCTTTTTATCCCCAAAAGCCCCACTATGTCTTACTTTCGGGGTACGGCTTATATTGATTGGAAAACAATTGTCAGTTTTATTTTAAGTATTTTAAGTATATTAAGTATTTTAAGTATTTTAAGTATTTAAGTATTTTAAGTATTTAAGTATTTTAAGCAGGAGGCGGAAGTGGGCAGGAGTAATATGTCTTACTTTCGTGGTACGGCTTATATTAGCCGACCCCCTGAAAACCCCGATACGTCTTACAATCAGGGGTGTCTTACTATCGGGGAAACACGACTAACTTTCTGAGATGAAATTTGAACCTTCTAGCAGAAGGCAGGATTATTATCATTTGATTTTTATCCACACAACATACACACACACACAAATACAAAGAGAGATAAGACACATATACCATAGGTCCAGTCAAGATGTGAATGTATCTAATACTCCTGTCTCCTATTTTTCCCACAGCAACTCTGGATTGGACTGAGAGTGAGTGACTGGCCCAAAGTCTTCCAGCAGCTGTCATATCTAAGGGAGACCTATAATTCACAGTTGCCTGCTTTCTAGGCAAGCACTTAACCACTATACCAAACTGGCTCTCCTTTTAGGAAACCCTGCTAGATAAACTGGTATATAATTTGGAAATTTAGAACAGGGAGGCACTGTAAGGACCCACTTCAATCCCACATCTTAAGAAAGCAGAACTCTTGGAAACAATTTCTTCCAACAGGAACTTTTATTAAGAGTAGTTGATAGCAGTAATAATAGACAGGATCTGAGGGATTCCCTTACAGATTGATATTTTAAAGTGTCCCTAAGCAAACCCCACCCCACAATTCATCTGGGCGGTTCAGATCGGCAAATCCCCAGGTGTTAAATCCATCGATGGGAAAGGAAAGATAACATCAGTCCGGCTCCGTTTGTGCACGATCATTCCACCACTCTTCACACCTCATTTTTTTTAAATATAAATTCTTTTATTAAAACAGTCAACATTGAACATAAAATCATATTATGCAGCAATCATCATAGCACCTGATATACAACACTAAGTATTAGTCTTTGTAAACGTCTGATTTGGTACACATTTATCACTCCTCCCGTCGAGCCTCAACCATCTGTCTGTTACACTTTATTTGATTGGTGTTTCTCCTATCTATAGTTTATCCACTGTTTCTAGTCTATCGCATACTATTCATCTCAGTATTAGTACAATCTTTTATGATCCCTAACCAAAGATCCTGAGGTAAGAATTCAATAACCTGAGATAGATATTCAATCTGCTTTTTCAATATTAAAGTGATCAACATTAAACATAAGATCCTATTGCTAAGCAATCATCCTAGAACATAGCATACGACATTAGGTATTAGTCTTTGTAAACATCTGTTTTGGTAAACATTCTTCACTCCTCCCTTCCATCCTCAAGTATACTCCAAATACATTTTGTTTGATTGGTGTTTCTCTTATATATCTTCACACCTCATTTTGAGGACGGAGAAATAAACCAGATCCCTTTTCCTAACTGCCCAGTTAGGGAGAAGAAGGTTCAAAGAGATGCATACTATAGGAGGCAATTTGTTACATTGTAATGGGTAGCAGACATGAAGGCGAATAAACAAAAGGTTACATTATAGTGAATAAAGGAAGTGAAAGCAATAAACCCACATGCATATCCCCCCTCTTCCTTGGGAGTATGGCAGAATCCAGAGAAAGGTGAGATTTGATTTTAGATCAGAGGAGATAGATAGAAAGGAAATATAACTGGATTCTGACAGGCACGGAATATTGCATATCCCATCTCCTAAGGAGGTACATCTGGTGTTGATCCAAAAGAAGGGCCTTCTCCATGGTGGCTCCCTCCCTTTGCAACATCATCCCCACAGAGATTACACTGGCCTTCTCTTTGACACTCTTTCATAAGGCCCCAAAGACCTGGTTTTGCCAATAGGCATGGGGAACCCAGAGTGGGGTAAAGCCCATCAAATAGTTTATTTTATTGCTTGTTGCCACCAGGGAGGTGGAAGGGGGGGGTTATTGCTTTTACTCTTTTTATATTGAGTTTTTTTATTGTTTGTAAGCTGCCCAGAAGCACTGAGAGTGAACGGGCAGCCATATAAATCCTCCAAATAAAAAAAAAATGAAATAATAAAAATAAAAATATTTGTAGCATGGATCTGTGATACAAGTACCAGTCTGCAAATGCTTAATCTTAATCAGCAAAACATATGGATTCCCAAAAGCAGGTATATTTCAGTCTGGGGCAAGTTAATTCAGAAATATATATATATATATATATATATATATATATATATATATATATATATATATATATATATATATATATATATATATATATATATATATATATATATATATATATATATATATATATATATATATATATATATATATATATATATATATATATATATATATATATATATATATATATATATATATATATATATATATATATATATATATATATATATATATATATATATATATATATATATATATATATGTGTTGGGGACTTCAGGTATGCAATTTTGGGGGAAAGGACCCTGAAAACACATATGAGAATCACATGGGACCAAAGACAAAGACCAGAGATAAATTAGGGAGAGACATTCTTCTTCTTTCTCTTGCTCATCTACTTACTCTCTTCCTTTTCTTCCTCCTTCATTTACATAGAGCATGCAGAAGAGGAGAGAGACATACAGTTGCATATCATGCTAAATTTGGTTAATGCTAACCACAGGTTAGCATTATATAAACTATAGCATAGTATAAGTAAGGCCATGCTTTTCCCAGTTGCAATGTATGGCTGTGAAAGCTGGACCATAAGAAAGGCTGAGAGCCAAAGAATTGAGGCCTTTGAACTAGGGTGCTGG
>JARGCV010000112.1:0-127500 GCA_034064705.1 Bothrops alternatus | reverse complement strand
GCCAAACAACTACAGCCCTATGCAGAATCCATCACCTCACATGTAAAAAACTCATTCAAGTTCATAGAGATCATAAAGAAACAAAACTTACAGCCCAGCGACCTACACGTTAGCTTCGATGTCATATCCCTCTTCACCCAAGTGCCAATCAAAGAAGCCTTAACAGCTATCCAAAACAAATATAACCCCCCCCAAACACATCCTAGATCTGACCAACCACTGTCTATCCAACACATACTTCATCTATAACGGACAAAAATACAAACAAATAGAAGGAGCACCCATGGGATCACCCCTCTCACCTGTCATTGCAAACCTCTACATGGAACACTTGGAAACCCAAGCCCTAGAAAAATCTGATCACAAACCCAAACTCTGGCTCAGATACGTAGATGACACCTTCGTAATCTGGCCACATGGGAAAGAAAAACTGGACAACTTCCTCACACACCTCAACAGCCTACACCCCAAAATACAGTTTACCATGGAAACAGAAGCTAATAACCAACTTCCCTTCCTGGATGTCTTAGTCTACAAGAAATCCAATGGCTCCCTAGGACACACCATCTACCAGAACAAAACACACACAAACCGCTATCTGCATGCACTCTCACACCACCACCCACCACAGATCAACTCCGTAGCCAAGACACTCATCTCAAGAACCAAATGCCTAGCTGACGAACAACACCTAAAAACCGAAATACACACTCTCACTAATGTACTTACATCCAACGGATTCCAAAGAAATAAGATTTCCAACTTAATCCAAAAAGGAACTCCCACTAAAATCCAAGACAGAGAACAAGAAAACGGCAAAGCCCTCCTCCCATACATAAAAGGCACCACAGACAGGATCAGGAAGATCCTTCACAAACATAATATCAAAACATCATTCTGCACAAACAGAAAAATATCCACCATCCTAAGAAACCCTAAAGACAAAATTGAATTAGAAAATCAAGGAGTATATGAAATCCCATGTACTGCCTGCTCCACCACATACATTGGACAAACCAACAGAAGAATAAGTGCACGCATTGAAGAACACAAAAACTCAGTCAAAAAAGAGGAACCAACTTCTTCCCTGGTCCAACACCTCAAAGCCACAGGACATGAAATTGATTTCAAAAAGACCAGAACTATCGCCAAAACTGAACACTTTAATAACAGAATAATCAGAGAAGCCATCGAGATAGAAAAACGCCCACACAGCATGAACAAACGAGATGATACCTCCCGCCTACCAGCCATTTGGAAACCTGCCCTTATTGACAGATGAGTCCATAGCACGGGGAATGACACCAGACCTACACTCACAAAAACCACACAGGATGTCACCACCACACATCCAGGCAAAAAGCAAACCCAAACCCACACTGATGAGGAGGCACGACCACAAACCAGAAGCCAGACCACAGCTGCATCATTAGCCACCTTAAACCCCTCCAATCCATACACGAAGCAAACTGACACCCACCATGAAGATGGGGCACGACCACGAATGCGAAGCCAAGCAGATATGCAGTTTGCCATCTCTAATCCCCTTGTAACACTGACTAACCTGAGCACAACAAAGCCCCCACCCAAACAGAACACTCCCCCATCCAATCAGAGCACAGCCAACCCCCCATCCAATCAGAGCATAGCCAAGCCCCTAACCAATCAGAACACACCTCCACCCAATCAGAACACAGCTGAGCTCCCAGCCAATCAGTTCAAACCCCCACTGGCAGTTAAAAGGAAGAAACAGCTAAAATCTCACATTGCTCCTAGAAGCAGAAGCCGAAAGCACCAGCCTGAAGATGACGAATGAGACTTCATCGAAACGTCGCCAAGACACTTCAAATTCTACGTGGGAGAAAACCCGAAGAACCAAAGACCTACATACAAACACACGCGAAAACCTCAGAAAACATATATATAGATACACACACACACACACACACACACACACACAAACACACACACACACACACACATATCCTATTTTGGCTCTTTTCTGGTGCAAATTCCTATAAATCAGAATTTACATATTCAGTCTGATGGTTTCAAATCAGGTCTTTTGAATTTGGTTTGGAGACCTTGTGTCTAAGAGAAAGTCGTTCTTAAGTCCTGCACTCCGGAATCACTTAGCAAAGCAAGCTGTTCCCTGGGACAATGACGGATGGGTTCCAGATGATGTATACACTGAGTGGATTTATCAGTAAATCATTGACTCCATTGACTTCCCTAAGGTACCAGAACTGTCCACATCAGAGAACTCATTGTTAAGACTACTGCTAGAGGATTAATATTGACAAAACATTCAGTTCCGATTTCTTCTTCTGGAAGCTAAATATAACATAATTTAATTAAAAACTGCCCAGGATTTCATCCAACTCACAGATATTGGCAAGCCCGAGAGTAGTAGCAGAATGTTTTGAAGTTCCCTGTCTTCATACATCCAAACAAAAATGGCTTCCTGATTTACTAGAAGCCAGTCTTCTAGTAAAAGCAATAACTTGACTTTATTCATGGCCGGCACATTTCTTGGAACCAGTTCCAGTGTACTTTTCCTAGGACCAAATGCTAATCTGCTCAGTAACAAGGTTTGCAAGAAGTCCTGTCCTAATAGCTTTGTTTTAGGAAATTTCAGGGCAGCGATTAAGAGAGTGACCTGTTGCATTTCTTCTCCTCCAGCACCAGAAATCTATATTAAAAAGCACCATTAGCCACGAACCTTTAGAACCAGTTTGGTCTAGAAATCAAGAGACCAGGAGTTCAAGCCCTGCTTTAGCCATTAAAGCTAGCTGGGTGATCTTAGGCCAGTCACTCTGTCTCAGCTCAATTCACCTCATAGGGTCGCTGTGAGGGGAAATTGGAGACAGGAGTATTAGACGTGAAAATAGGAGGATGAAGATGTGTTAGATATGTTCACCACCTTGGATTATTTTTAAAATTAAGGTGGGATACTATACAAGATACAAGAGGGATACATGACCGTACACAGTGGTGGGATTCAGCCAGTTCACACCACTTCAGCAGAACCGATAGCTAATTTTTTGTTGCCCAGGCCCAGAATGGACTTCTGGAAGGGGCATCCATACAGAGAACTGGTTGTTCTCATATTTGAATCCCACCACTGACTGTAAACATCTGGCTCTGCCAATTTCGCCTAAGAACCAAATTGAGGGGTGTCCATGTTGGAGGTGGCTGCTAGATTGATAGTAGACTCCACCTCCTCCCTCCCTCTGCCTTGTGCTCTGCTCTCCAGCTGTCCATCTTTTTTGGTTATCATACTGATGTATTCTCATTGTGTCTTTTTCATTGTTTAAGTTATTGTTCTATTAGTTTACTTCTGTTCGGTTTACACTTCTTTCATTTTCTTCCTTTTTATTATTGTAAGTCACCTAGAGTAGTCCCATGGTGAGATAGGCAACAGATTTAATAAATACAAACAAACAAACAAACAAAACCATGTTCCCCATCAACTTAAAGTGTGATATGGAGGGCTTGGACAGAAACCTTAACTATCTTTCAAGCTGCCTCAGTGTCAAGTCACCAGGACAAAGATGTAATGTGATGATAACGGTCCTTCAGGCTATTTCTGAACATGAATCTATTAGTCTTCTGGAAAACTGATAAGCCTGTATCAAAAACTGCAGGGAGGTTTTGTAGGGAAGAAAAGTGATGCTGAGCGAAACAGAAGGGAGAACATTGGCACAATGGAGGGAGATCTCTTCACTTAAACCTACACCATCTTCTCCTCACCAACCTGTCAATTGGACTATTTTGGGATAGATATTTCCCTGTCTTCCAGAATATTGGTAGACTGCTAGGCAGGTGTACATGTCTTCCTGTTACTTGGGCTAAACTTACACTTATTCTTATTTTAGAATGGAGTAGAGTAGAGTAGAGTAGAGTAGAGTAGAGTAGAGTAGAGTAGAGTAGAGTAGAGTAGAGTAGAGTAGAGTAGAGTAGAGTAGAGTAGAGAGTAGAGTAGAGTAGAGTAGAGAATAGAGTAGAGAATAGAGTAGAGAATAGAGTAGAGAATAGAGTAGAGTAGAGAAGAATGTAACATAACGTAACTTAACAGAACAGAACAGAACAGAACAGAACAGAACAGAACAGAACAGAATAGAATAGAATAACAGTGTTGGAAGGGACCTTGGAGGTCTTCTAGTCCAACCCCTGCTCAGGCAGGAAACCCTATATCATTTGAGACAAATGGTTCTCCAATCTCTTCTTTAAAACCTCCAGTGCTGGAAGTCGGAGCATTTAGAATTTCTGGAGGCAAGTTATTCCACTGATTAATTGTCCTCACTGTTAGGAAATTTCTCCTTAGTTCTAGACTGCTTCTCTCCTTGATTAGTTTCCATATGTTGCCTCTTGTCCTGCCCTCAGGTGCTTTGGAGAACTTGCATAACTCCTATCAATGTCAGCCAGCTCTCAATATCCATAATAAATCAGTGCTGCAAATGACAATGCTGGTAGTATATAGACACTGTCTGTCACACCCAGAAGCATAGTGACAGTGGTTTCTTCCCATAATAATAAAATCAGTAGAAAGCATCATCATGCAAAACCTTTTGTTATCAGAAACAAGAAAATCTTTAATGCTGTCACTTGGGGCGGAGCAACAATACATTGCTTCCCAGGTAAATCAGCTAGAAGGCACTTTTTATTTTTGGGAAAGGTCTTTTGAAAGGCCACTGAACATGTTTTTAATCTAGCAGTCTTGCAAAAAAAAAAAAAAAAACCAAAACCAAGTATGCCTGTGTACCTGGAGCCTGTGTGACACTTTGAAATGTTTCAGTGAAAATCAGCTACCATGTTTCTCAGCAGGGTAAGCCAAATGGTCACACAATAGCAATAGCAACAGCACTTAGATTTAAACACTACCTCATAGTGCTTTACAGCACTCTCTGGGTAGTTTACAATATCAGCATATTGCCCCCCAAAATCCAGATCCTCTTTTTACCAACTTTGGAAGATGGAAGGTTGAGTCAACCATCAGGATCGAACTCCAACTGTGGGCAGAGTTAGCCTGCAATGCTGCATTCTAACCAATGCACCACCAGAGCTCCCACACAAGGCAATGCCTAGTATCAAACAAGAAGGGAGTGTTCCCACAACTGCCACAAGTGGGAACTTAGCAGATGCCAGACCTTCACTATGTCATCACAATGAATGTGAATGAGATATTTTTATTATTTATACACCAATGTTTGTGTCAACGGAAGAAAGAAAACACTAAATCAAGTCTGGAAAAGCAAGAACAACTTTGGACCCCCACCATGACTGGGAGACAAAGGCAAGAACATGATGTCATTCATTACATGATGACTTTGAGTGGTGGGATTCAGCCAATTTGCACCACTTCAGCAGAACCGGTAGCTAATTTTTTTGTTGCCCGGGCCCAGAATGGACTTCCGGAAGTGGCATCCACACAGAGAACTGGTTGTTCACCTATTTGAATCCCACCACTGGATGACTTGGAATGGGCTTCAAAAAGGAATGACTGAAGTGACAATCCTCCCCTCCCTTTCTCTGTCTCCCATCCCCAAAATGGCTGCCAGGAAATGACTGTTACAGAAGAAGTAGAAGCAGATGATCCCTCATCCAAACCATTAGACTGAATTTTTCAAGACCTTCTACTTGACATAGAAAACTTTGAAGAATATCTCTGGGGATTGCAGCACCTAGTAGTCTCGTTTGGGTTTGGAAGTCAGCTTGTTGGGGCCCATTTAGTATTTGGTGAGAGGCCACTAAGCTAGCCTGAAAAAGCCAACCTGGAAGAAATCTGTGTCAAACCACTTCTGAATAGTTGCAAAGACAAAACAAAACTCAAAATCCCACCATATCCTTGAAGCTTGAGCTCAACTTGAAGGAAACTTTACTTGTTTGAAAACTGTTTTACAAGGAAATGCAAATTTAGCAATCAATAAATTCTCTCTGTTTAATTAACAAGATCTGGGATTCAGTTGATAAATACTGAGAAATACTATTTGTACACAAGCAGAATCAGTGCAGTTTTACATTCCTGCTAAGTGTTTGATGAATACCTTTGTTAATCCCAATATACAATCTTGTATATCTATGCCTGGTCCACAAAACTAAAGAAACCATCTACACAGTTTGGCTATTGCAGTTGTTTCTTGTATCGTTGTAGTATGTTCCATTTAAATTTAAACGTTAAATTTCAGATAAGTCACAGATTTGCTGAAACTATCTGTTAAAACGTCACTGAGTTTTAATGGATTCTTTTAACCAATGCTAAATCCGTGATTACTGCAACATGCATAATTAAAATGATACACAAAGTATTTGTTTTCGACTCACCCTGACCTTAACAGCAAAGATAATAAATAAGTTTGACATCCATTTAGGCAAACACCACAATAAACATAAACTCAGGATTTTAAATAAAAAATAGTTTGTTAATGACACAGTCTGGTTTTTGATGAGGAAGGATTAAATACTGATATTTTGAAAGGAATACTCCTTCTACTATGCCACGTGATTTTTTTTTAATAGTAGCTGTGCTGAGCCATGTATCAATTGAAATATAAAAGTACCTTAAGAATAACTAATGAGAAAGTTTGGAATCTATGATACTTACTTTGGAGGCTTTCAAGAAGAGACTGGACTGCCACCTGTCAGAAATGGTGTAGGGACTCCTGCTTGGGCAGGGGGTTGGACTAGATGACCTACAACAGGGGTGTCAAACTCAATTTCATTAAGGGCCACTCAGCATTGCGGTTGTCCTTGGGGGGGGGTAGGTGTGGCCAGGGGGGGCACGGCCTACTGGGTGGGCATGGCTGGAGTGGGTGTGGCCTACTGGGTGGGCTTAGCCAGCTCTTCATCTTTTGTGTCAAGGGTGCCTGTGGGGCCCTGAGTAGGAGTGCAATGGTCTCTGGCAGAAGAGGGTGGGACCGGGGCAAGCGCCAAGGCAGGGTCCACTGGAAGAGCCTCACTGTTCCTCTCAGGCCATGTGAGGGGAGGCTGGATGGTGCTGCGGGCTTCCTGAAGCCCTGGGCAGCAGAGGTCAAATGCCCAGCCCGGCCCTCAAGCACCCGCGGCACCAAGCCCAGCCCCACTACCCCAACAGGGTGCCCAGCTGCACTTACCTCCTCTTCAAGGCTGCTATTGCTGTGCTTGCTCTCCTTAGCCAGGCTGCTCATGATGGATATGAGGGCAAAGTCAGAGGGAGGTGCAATGCCATGCAGCCTCCAGCCTGCCTGGTTTTGGCAGGCAGGCAGTAAGGCACTCTCCTCACAGTGCCTATGGGCTGAGCCAGGCAGTGCGAATCAGCCCCCAGCCTGCCCAGTTTTGGTAGGCAATGGGGTGCTCTTCTCATAGTGCCGAGAGGCTGAACCGGGCAGTGTGAAGCTCACCAGCTTTGCACCTTGCTGCCTGCTGAAATTGGGCAGGCTGGGGGCTGAGCGGTGGCGTGGTTTTTTTTTTTTTTTTGGATTTGCGCCACCTGGCTCAGCCTCTCGGTGCTGTGTGGACAGCACTCCACTGCCTGCTGAAACCCTTCCCCCGAGCCCATCAAGCCGGATAAGTTAAGTAGGCGAGGGCCATTTGCTGGCCACTTCCAGGAGATGGTGCATTCATTCCTCACAAAGGGGGACACCTCCCCAGCGTGTGCCCAGGGTGCAGGGCCAATGCGGCAAGGGCCGGTCCCTCGCTGTTCCCAGACGGCCTTGTGGAGCTAAGACTGAATGCGTTTCAGCATAGATGGCCACCACAAAATTGTACATCGGCTCCCAGGCAGCCTGGGCCAGGGCCATGGCTGTGGGGGCCATTCCCTCACTGTTTCCAGGATGGCTTCGCGGGCCACATGAAACCACATCGTGGGCTGCATCTGGCCCCCGGGCCTTGTGTTTGACATGTCTGACCTACTAGGTCCCTTCCAACTCTGTACTCTAAATTCTATGTCAATTTCACATCTACTTCTGCTATTTTGGCCTGGATTTTAGGCATTAGTACAGATTATCTTCTTAGTGACAGGAGCCTTCTGTGGGAGATTGGCTTGTCACTCTGGTAATGTTA
This sequence comes from Bothrops alternatus, assembly GCA_034064705.1. Classification (NCBI taxonomy): domain Eukaryota; kingdom Metazoa; phylum Chordata; class Lepidosauria; order Squamata; family Viperidae; genus Bothrops; species Bothrops alternatus. Next base: position 119,460 of record JARGCV010000112.1, on the reverse strand, counting down.
CACTTGGTTAGGTTGAGTTGTTTTTCAATAGACTTGTGTTTCTAATTTGTCATAGTTTCTTCTGCCATGAGGATATCCAGGAAGGGAATTGTTATTTTCTTCTTTCATTGTGAATTTGATATCTTTGAGCAGTGGTGGGATTCAGCTGGTTCGCACCACTTCGGCTAATTTTTTGTTGCCCGGGCCCAGAATGGACTTCCAGAAGTGGCATCCACACAGAGAACCGGTTGTTCACATATTTGAATCCCACCACTGCCTTTGAGCATGTTGTTGATTGTTTAACAAGTCTTCTGTAGTTGTTCCTTTTTTATTATGATGAAGGTTTTATCTTCATACTGGATCCATATTTTTGGTTGTATGTATAGGAGGGCCATAGATTATAGAGTGCTAAACTCTGAATTACAGTCTCTGCTATGAATCCTGAGAGTGGCGATCCCAGGGGTATTTTTCTGGTATATCTATCCATCAAACCGAAAGGAGCTAGTGAGGCAAAGATTGATGAGGTCCATGATTCTGGGTATTTAGATCTTAGTGTATTTGGCTAGAGATTGTTGTGTGGTACTGGGGCCATGGATTCTTTTGCTAGTTCTGGATCTATGGACGTGAAGACTGCTGTGACATCAAATGGACCATAATTTCATCTTCTATTTTTAGTTCTTTAATTTTCTGGAGGCACTGCAGCTGGGTAATGAAATGTCTGCAAGGAAATAAGCAAACTCAGAGAGCACTAAGGACTCCCCAATCTCAAGTACAGAAAATAGATAATAAACTATCTTTACATTATGAAATGTGCAGTCCTTCTTAATTCTCACTCCATGTTGCTGGCTCACATAATAGAGTTACCTATCGCAATAAATCATGTGTATCTTTTTCTGTTAAGTACACAGATATCTACACCATGCGTGGCCTTCTTCATAGTAAGATTTACAGATAAACAAGGATTACGCCTGATATGGCCAAAGAGATGAGTTTTAAAATAGTGTTTTAATTATGGGAAGGAAATAGTTCTACTTTAGTCAGATTAAACTGAAGTTCTACTTCCAGTACTGGGCACTACATTTTAAGAAGGGGCCCTTAGATCAGAATAGACTTTGGAGGTCTTCTAGTCCAACCCCTGGCTCAAGCAGGAGACCCTACCCCATTTGTCAGGAGGCTTGATTGAGAGAAAAATAATAACAATCATCAGAGGTTAAGAGCTAAATAGTCCCATGAAGAATGATTAAACAGTGTTTAACTCTGAATAGAAAAGACTGAAGAAAGACATGATAGCACTTTCCAACTTTCTAAAAGGGTTTAAGTTTGGGGGATAGATTCCAATAGAACTTTCTGAATAAAAATCATCAAATCATCATGTAAGGGCAATCTGACAATGAAATCAGTTGCCCAGAGAAATGGTGGACTCCCTTTACTGGACAGCCATCTGTCAGAGATGTTTTAATATGGATTCTTGCATGAAGTACGGGTTGGAAACAATGGCCTAAATGCCTCCTTCCAACCTTAGGAGTCTATAACTCTGTAATTAGCATCTCTGGCATCTCTAGTATATTGCATTAAAAGCCAAGCATGGCAATGATGCCAGCAGTGCCTTCTGCTATTGTAGCTAAAAGCTGGTCCAAGGTCCAGCAAAAATGGCAGGATGGAGGTGAACCCTGAACAATGAAGTGCCAGATAGATCTGCTCTTCCATTATATGCGTGTCAAGCTTAGGAATGTACTATTTCATTTAATGAAAATTGAATTCTTGATTCTCTGCATGCATTATGCAACGGGTAGCTATGACTAGAACAGATCTGTGTAATTGTTCAATTAGACATTTCATACCTAGTGATCATAATAATTAAAAATAAAAAGCACTTCTTTAATCCTGTGATCTGAGTGAGGAGAAGTGACAAGCTTCAACAGAATACGTGTAACTGAAGGCCGAGTTTCATGTAATGTATAGTTAAGAAGAATGCAGCTGAAAGATCAAAAGAAAATCAGCAGGCATGCAAAAACTGTTTTATAACTTTCTTCAAAATAGTAATTGCTGCCTGAATGAATTTGAATTGAAAGGCCAGGTCTCCAATCCATATTTTCTGCAGGTTGCGTGAAGTAGTTTTTTTTTTTAAAAAAAATCTTAGTCTTCCTTAAAAACAAATCAAAAAGACATTCTATCTGTCCTGTCTCCAATGCAGTCTTTTCAGCCATTCCATACGGAGTGAAGAATATTTACAAACTTAAATTGATTGTATTAAGTTGAATAGCATTTAACTTGAATTTTTTCTTGGTTTACATGTACAAATATATATCTAACAATAAAAAATGTTATATAATAAAAAAAAAGAAAATTCCATCGCCATTTGCACTCTGATTCAAGTGACCCTGAGGGCACAGCTAAACCCCCAAATTGTCTCAAGAGCTCTCAGGTAAAATGCTAACAACCAGAGGGCTGCAAAATAATATGATTCTTCCAACCCCCCCCCCAATCCTGCCATCACCCCCACCATTCTGCCAAAACCCGATGAAGCTTCTTGTCTTCTGCTTTTGAAAAAGCACTACAAGCAGGATTGGGGGGGGGCAATGGCAGCAGTGGTGAGATTCAAATATGTGAACAACCAGTTCACATCTGTGTGGATGCCGCTTCCAGAAGTCCATTCTGGGCCTGGACAACAAAAAATTAGCTGCCAGTTCTGCTGAAGTGGTGCTAACCGGCTGAATCCCACCACTGGATGGCAGAAATAGTTCTGACAAGATTTGGGGGGGGGGGGTTGAAAGGATCATGTTTCTCTGTAGTCATCTGGTCTTTAGCATTCTACCTGAGAGCTCTTGAGGCCACAAGTAAGAATCTCCACAGACAGTGGGTTCCCATATTTTCTTTGCTATTCATTTTTGGAAATTGTTTGTTAACTGCTTTTTAGCAACTCTGCCTTGAATGATAGCAAAATTCCACCACCACCCCCATCTTTTTCTGCCTTTAGCTTTTAATCAGAGAGTGTTCAGTCTTCTCCAATATTCCAAAAACTGAATGTGTTACAATGACTGTACTATTTTAATATATCTGGAGAACTTAAGTTTGATGAAATCTGGAATAGATATTATGAGTTACTTGGATAAATGACTCAATCAATGTTCCTTTGGGGAACAAACAGTGATTAACATATTGTAAATTATATAATTGCAACTGAGGTAGTTCATCCAGGACTCATTCTAAAAATGTCTGAGAGGTTTACTATTCTTTGACTGGATTTATAAAGAGGACTATGATAAAAGCAGTGCTCAACAAATCAACAACCCCAAACCCCTACAGACAGCAAACTGAAGTTCTAGAAAATGACCTCAGCTAAATTACATATTTGATAAATCTATCAGCATGCAACCAGCGTTATACACGATGAAGCCATTAAAGGAACACAGTGACAGAATAAAGCTATTAAAAATAAATGTATGACAATGGTTCACATGAGATAGCTGAACTGAGCTAAAAGATATAAAAATAATTGAGTGCAAAGTGGAGTTGCAGAATTCCCTTCTGTCACTTATGTTTAATTCAGGAATATGGTCAGGTGTCTGCTTTCTGTACAGGACTGGAAGGCTGTTTGATGGTAACTTTAAATTTAGCTTGCTTTGAGGAAAGAACAGAAAACACCTCCATGCAGGTTTCCGTAGCCTTTCTGAACTGTAACAATGGAGACCTTTCCTGAACATGTTAAAATTCAGGTAGTCATTGCCTTATGACCACAATTGAGCCTAAAATTTCTGTTGCTAAGCGAGATGATGGTTAAGTGAGTTTTGCCCCATTTTATGACCTTTCTTGCCACAGTTGTTAAATGAATCACCGCAGATCGTTAAGTTAGTAACACAGTTGTTAAGTGAACTTGGCTTCCCCATTGACTTTGCTTGTCGGAAGATCAGATCACCTCAGGACACCGCAACCATGATAAACACGAGTCAGTTGCCAAGCCTCTGAACGTTGATCACGTGACTGTGGGGGTGCCGCAATGGACCTAAGTGTGAAAAACGGTCATAAGTCATTTTCTTTCAGTGCTGTTGTAACTTTGAAAGGTTACTAAAGGAAATTGTAAGTCAAGGATTACTATAAAGGGGCTAGACCAGGGGTAAGTAAACTTGGCTCTTTTAGGACTCGTGGACTTCAACTCCCAGAATTCCTGAGCCAGCACGGCTCAGCTTGGAAACCTCTCCCTTTCCCCTCAGCGTGGCTGGCTCAGGAATTCTGGGAGTTGAAGTCTACGAGTCCTAAAAGAGCCAAGGTTGCCTGCCCCTGGGCTAAGACTGTCAATCCAATCAAGGTTATTCACAGTGGAAAAGAACACAACATAACCTAGGAAAGATGAAATAAACAACTGTCACGAGGAGAGAAGAGGTTAAAAAAAAAAGTCCACAAATATTATTTCTTACATAATACAACATTGCTGATATAATGATCAGGTCAAAATCCTCTCATAGAATGGTGCAATTGGTAGGAATCACAAGACCCATCCAGTACAGGTAGGTCTCAACGTACAACCACAATTGAGCCCCAAATTTTGGTTGCTAAGTGAGACATTGGTTAAGTGAATATTGCCCCATTTTGCAACCTTTCTTGCCACAGTTGTTAAGTGAATCATGGCAGTTGCTAAATTGGTAACCTGGTTGTTAAGTGAATCCCAGACTCCCCCCCGACTTTGCTTGTCAGAAGGTCGCAAAAGAGGATCACGTGACCCAGGCAACCATCATAAATGTGAGAGAGTTCCCAAGCATCTTAATTCTGATCACGTGACCATGGGGATGCTGCAACGGTCATAAGTGTGAAAAATGTTCATAAGTCCCTTTTTTCAGTGCTGTTGTCACTTTGAACGGTCAGTAAGTGAACTGCTGTAAGTCAAGGACTTACCTGTATGATTCCCACCCTGTGAGTTTTGCATGAATGGTGGCTGTCTAGTTACTTCTCAAAAACCTCCAGAGATGGAAAAACCATAATCCACCTGTAGATTACGTTCCACTCATGTATAGATTTTACCATCAAGATGTTCCTAGGCAGCTGCAAACTATATACATTATCTCTGATCTTAGTTTCTATAGGAAATTTACCAACTGTCTTCAAAATATATCAGTGCCACAAGCCTGACCTTTTCCGGATTATTATTATTTCTTTTAATGCAGAGACGTTTTTAGTAACACAAATCCCAGGGTAAACTTTATACATTATTTTACAATAGTCCATTCTGCCATGTCATTAGCATTACCCGTTTATGTTGCGACAGGTATGCAGAGTATGGGGAGGATGTAGTAAGGAAAGGGGGTGTAAGTAGTGCTTACAGCTACACTACTCAAAGCTGCTTCAAATGTGAAGTACTTCAGGCTCCAAGTACTAAATAGAATATTTCCATAAGCCCTGAGCATTAATATAGAGTCTTGCATAAACAGAATGAGGATGACAGGAAAAACCTGATAGTCAAGATTCAGATTATCTCCATGCAATGCTAAAGTTGACTATACACAGAAAAGCATTTCAACAGGGTGAATATCTGAACATTGGCCACATCTTGTATGTTATACACAAAAGTTTTTGATGTTCCCAGTTATGTACTTATGATGCTCCTAGCTTGTGGAATTCATATGAGCTGTTTATAATCTAGAACAGACTATACAATGTTTGCAGGATCCAATCTGGGTCGGTCACCAGGACCAGATGTTTTGTCTTCTAAGCTTTTGGACCCATGCTAGCCATTCTCTCTATACAACTTCTGCCAGCTTGACAGCCACACAAGGCTTTCCTTGCCATGCCACACCCAAAATATGGTAGGAACAGGGACAGGGCCTAGATATTTGAGAGGAAGTACAGAAGAATAGAATAGAATAAAAACTTTATTGTCACTTTAAATGTACACTAATCAGCATATATTAAAATGAAATTTCATCGCATTCAGCTCTCAAAAAAACCCCAACATTATGCATATACCCACATACAGACACATATATGACACAAAGAAACATCACAGTCTAGTTTGAATGTGTAGATATACATGACGGGGAAAAAAATAATCCTGCAAATTTACAAAAAGGATGGCAGAAGGAACAAAGCTCTTACAGAATCTAGTAGTTCTGCTATACATACTTTGAAACCTCCTCCCAAAGGGGAGCAACAGAAACAGACTGTGAAGTGGGTGTGGGGTCTCTAACAATGCTCCGAGCTCTATGCACATAGTGCTTATAAGCAATATCCTGAATCACGGGAACCAATCTACCTATAATCTTCTCAGCTGTCCTTACCACTCTCTGTGTGGACCTTCTGTCTGAGGCACTGCTACCACCAAACCAAAGATTGATGCAGTTTGTTAAAATGCTCTCAATTGTGCCTCTGTAAAAAGTGCCAGGACTGAAGGAGACACAGGAAATGCAAACAGTTTTTCACACTTCACTAAAGATAACGTATGAAGAGACCAAGTCAGAATGTTAGTTATCTGCATCCCCAGATATTTAATACCGTTGGCCACCTCCAAGTTAATGCTGAAGTACAGTGTATTGAATGACGAATGAAGGCGAATATATTTGTCCCAGGATAATGTTGCAGGATCGGTCACCAGGACCAGAGGCTCCAGTACGAGTCCAAAAGCTCAGAAGACTACACTTCTGGTCCCAGTAACTGACCCAGATTGGATCTTGCTATATTGAATGAATTGTGAGTGTTATAGATAAAGAGAGTTTGTTTTCCTCTAATTTGCTTTTTTTTCTTTTCATCCCATCAACAACCAGCAGGGTAAACATTTACCAGTCAAGACTACGGCAGGAACAGGGAGAGTCTGAATTCATAACTCCATTATTTTTTTAGGATGGTTTTTCTGTCATTCTTATCACACCCCGTTTGGATATCTTCCAAATAAAATAAAGTGATATAAAGGTGAAAACTAGTTCAAGCAAACACCCTGCCACACCTAAGGATGACGTAAGGTTGTTTTAGAAATGGGCTGGAGATGGAGACAATGATACGCAACAAAGGAAGTGCAGTATATTGGTGCCATCAAGTTACAATTGTGCCATAGTAAAATTCAAGTGAGGATATGGCCTCCTTCCTATAGATTATTCCTGTGGTTCCATTTGTCCCAATGGATGTTTTTTTTTTCAAAAAAAACCCGCCCAAAAAATCTTCATTTCTGTAAGCAATGTAAAATAGGACATACCTGATTTAAAAATAATGTTATACCTCTTCTTGATTAATTTGAGTAGATCATGGAATCATAGGGCTGAAAGGGATCTTGGAGGTCTTCTAGATCTAGTCAAACTCCCTGCCCAAGGCAGGAGTCCTTATTTCATCCCAGACAAATGGTTGCCCAATCTTTTCTTGAAAACTTCCAGTGATGGAGCACCCAGAACTCCAGGAGGCCAATTCTTCCATTGATTAATCGTTCTCATTGTAAGGAAACTCCTTCTTGTTTCAGGCTGGCTCTCTCTCTCTGATGAGCTTCTACCCATTGTTTGTTTGTCAAAACGTCGTCAAAACATCGCCAAGACACTTCCAATTTTACGTGGGAGAAAACCCAAATAACCAAAGACCTACATACAAACACCCACGAAAACCTCAGAATGTGTGTGTGTGTGTGTGTGTGTGTGTGTGTGTGTGTGTGTGTGTGTGTGTAGGTCTTTGGTTCACTTTAATAACAGAATAATCAGAGAAGCCATCGAGATAGAAAAACGCCCACACAGCATGAACAAACGAGATGATACCTCCCGCCTACCAGCCATTTGGAAACCAACCCTTATTGACAGACGAGTCCACAGCACGGGGAATGACACCAGGCCTACACTCACAAGGACCACACGGGACGTTACCACCACACATCCAGGCAAAAAGCAAACCCAAACCCACACTGATGAGGAGGCACGACCACAAACCAGAAGCCAGACCACAGCTGCATCATTAGCCACCTTAAACCCCTCCAATCCATACACGAAGCAAACTGACACCCACCATGAAGATGAGGCACAACCACGAACGCAAAGCCAAACAGCTATACAGTTCACCATCTCTAATCCCCTTGTAACACTGACTAACCTGAGCACAACAAAGTCCCCACCCAAACAGAACACTCCCCCAGCCAATCAGAGCACAGCCAACCCCCCATCCAATCAGAGCACAGCCAAGCCCCTAACCAATCAGAACACACCTCCACCCAATCAGAACACAGCTGAGCTCCCAGCCAATCAGTTCAAACCCCCACTGGCAGTTAAAAGGAAGAAACAGCTAAAATCTCACATTGCTCCTAGAAGCAGAAGCCGAAAGCACCAGCCTGAAGATGACGAATGAGACTTCGTCGAAACGTCGCCAAGACACTTCAAATTCTACGTGGGAGAAAACCCGAAGAACCAAAGACCTACATACAAACACCCGCGAAAACCTCAGAAAACATATATATGTGTCTGTGTGTCTGTGTGTGTGTGTGTGTGTGTGTGTGTGTGTGTACTCATGTGAAAAAATATTTACCTACTTTAAGAACTGCTAAAGATGAGAAGGTTTTTACTACATTCTGATATGTATAATCATAGAACTCAAAGAGTGTACTTCTTTTCCACAGGACTGAATTCAAAATAATTATGGTTTAAAATAATTCATTGTAATATCCAAACAAAGTGTAGCTTTAGGCTGACAATAAGGAAACAGCTGTTGGGGTTTTCATGGAACTTCATCAGGGTCTCTTGCCCATATATCCAAACAACAGATAATCAAGAATGTCTTATAGAGAGAAGAAGTTTTGAAGGGGTCAAAAACCAAGTGAGCAAAGTTTTGAGCCTGTCCTATAAATTGTCCTTCATCTCTTCTATTCTTCTCATCCACCCTTAAGAAACCTCTGTGATATTACATTGGCAAAGTTTTCACAGGGCCCCAGCAGGACCCCAGTTAGAATGTAATGCTATCATTCATAGGATAATGTACAATAAATATTCATGGAACCTCAATCACACCCCCCAAAACAAAACCTTGGAGGACTTCTGTTTTGTTTTCAGAACAGGCGGAAGGCTGACTTGTTGTATAATGTTGGTTGGGCTCTAATCACATTTCCCAGTCATTGTCCTGAAAGATAGACTTCTAAGTAATAGTGAAAAATCAGATGTGACATTGTTTTCAAGGCAGGTTTGATCTAAAGTGATCCCGCATTTGCATCTTGTAAGAAACAGCTGGACCATGACGAGATCCCATTAGCACTAATTAAAATTATATTTTTTTTGGGATGCAGGGTTTTGGTTTTGGAGGTGGGTGTCTTTGGCTAATCCTGCTTCATTGGGCTCAAAAGGGTTTTGGAAAAGCTATTATGTAATCTGAGCCTGATTTGCTTGCTTTGGGAGGGCATGAAATCTGCCTGTAAATGTTTTCCTTAAAACTGTGACCCAATAAAGTCAGCACTGAGATTTCATTTAAAAAAAAAAACAACACACGCATACACGATTATAGCATTACCATGCTCCATATCTGCTCTGCATTTAATTAAAAAAAATTAAAGCTTTTATTTTACTCTTCCTTGCCTTCCTTGATGAAGGAAAGAAAATGTACTGCTAAATGAAATAGCTTGCAATGTTTTCTCTTTTCAGCTCACTTTACTAGGTCCCTGTTGTTCCCGGCGTACAATTTGCAAAACATATTGCTTCAATACTTACAATCAGAGAGGCAGCCCAGCTGCGGGAGAGAGAGGACAGCAGTCTCCAATATTACCATAATAGTCTGTAGAAAGTCCCAGGAGCTCTGGGATATATACAATTCTCTATACTGCAGACCCCAGCTGGAGAACATTCTCTTGACATGTATGCCAACCTTTGCCTGCGGGCCAAAAAAAAAAAAAAAAAGTGGGTGGTGGGGGTTGGGTTGGGGGAGACAGCAAAGTAATCATGAAAATAAAATATCTTGTCAACTGGAGGAGATGCCATTTCTCTGGGTCTCTTCCCCTCCATGTTCCAATAAATATGATGAAATGATAAGATACTAAGCCAATTGACAAACTACTAAAATACACAAACACACACAGGCTGCAGCTGGTATATGTTCCATCAGGGATGGAAAACACCAGTAGGTTGCATTAATTTTGCAATCCAGACTCAGGATAGATAGACAACCAAAAACAGTAGCATTGTAGCTATTTTGTCTTTTGCTGGCAACTTACTGCAGACTCTGAACCAAGATGAGGCCACAACAGTCTGACCTTGTTTGAGTTCAGGAGCTAATCAGGTCAGACTGAGATAATGTATGGAAGGAAGACCAACAGAGATTACCAGAACTATAAGCTAAATTTCTAAATTGAAAAAAAAATGGAAGAAGGCTATCTGTTTTTATACTGATGCTAAGAAAACTATACAACGATGCCCATATGGTTATGAAGTATATTTACCTATTGTAGGCATCTCCAAACTTGGCAACTTTAAGACTTGTGGATTTCAACTTGCAGAATTCCTCAGCCAGCCTTGCTGGCTAGGGAATTCTGAGAGTTGAAGTCCACAAGTCTTAAAATTGCCATGTTTGTAGACCCCTGACCTATGGAATGAATCCCTGTGGTTTGGATGCTATGGAGTCTTTAGATATAGCTTTGGAACATACATTTGTGAATATTCCCATCAAGCTTGGCTGCTAACCTCCCCTTCTTTTATGAAACAAAACAAATATCTAAAGAGAGAGGAAAAAGAAGAAGAACCAAGAGAATTGCTTTCAAAGGAGATTTCATAGACATCTTAGGGGGAAATGTTACTGTCTCATCTGCTGCCAAACTAAGAGTATTTAGCTCTGTGTCAATGTAGTTGGTACCCAGAACTGCAGACTGCAGTGTTTTCCTGAGTACTGAAATATTATCAGTCTTCAAACTTGTGCCACCAACTCACTCACCCAGGTTGGTTGGCTGCCTCCTTTGATTTGAGGCCTTCTCAAAGCAACGATCACTTCCTTTTTCAGATGGACTGTTGCTCATCAAATGGCTCTCACTCAAGAAGAATGTAAGAGAAGAATGAGGAGGATAAGAAGAACCACCCTGCTTAAGAAGTTGGATAAGAAGTGGGAAAATCCAGCTTCCAATTTATGTTCAGCTACTTTGTGACTTTGAGGCAGTCCCCTTTTTTCCCCCAGACCAACTTATCTTCAATGGTATTATGAAGAGATATCTTAAGGTCAATTGAGTCTTTAGAGAAAATGTGAGAAATAAATGGTGGTGGTCAAAATGATGAAGATGATGACGATGCATAACTTGTTCCAGTTCCTCTAGACTAGGGGTTTCAAACTGCTGGCCTGCGGGCCAGATGCGTCATACCAAAATCGCGCCCACCCCATTGCCAGCAATGGAAAAAAAAAGTTGCGATACATCGTGACATGTCACGAGACATTGCGAGTTTGACACCCCAGCTCTAGACTAATTTGGATTTAGTTATATCGAACTATAAACTACTCAATCACAATTTATTCTATTTAATGTGCTCTATAACCTAAAATAACAATGGCCATAGATCTGAGTGAGCAAGTTGGTTTAGAAGAATCAGGAAGACCCAGTGGTGGGATTCAAATATTGAACAACTGGTTCTCTGTGTGGAGGCTGCTTCCGGAAGTCCATTCTGGGCCTGGGCAACAAAAAAATAGCTACCAGTTCTGTCAAAGTGGTGCGAACCGGCTGAATCCCACCACTGGGAAGACCACACACAGGCTGTTGTACAGACAGTCATGCTAAATCATAGTTTCTTCTATGCATACTTCTTCTTTAGGATGTGGGAAATTGCTTTTAGTTAAGTCAAAAATGGTTAAAAGTAAGCAAAATGATTTCTGGGTTTGTTTGTTTTTTAAAGATGAGAACATGTGAAATTTCTTTTGGCTGGAATATGGCAATTTTGGGGGGTGGGCTATAGATCACTGAATTAATTTGCTTTGGAATTCTAGACTTCCTCATAGGAAAGATCTTTGTATGATTTGTTTAGTTTTTTGTATTCCATAGTACTTCTCTGATGACTCCCAACTTCTTTCATCCTAATTACAATTCTGAATGAGTGGTCTATAAATAGGTTCTCAGTTCAGAGAATCCAGAGTAAGATTCACAACAAAAAGAAAAAAAAACAACACAATGCAATATTCATTTTTATTGATTATATTTATAACCCAAGAGGTTTCCAATCCAGCCGTTGATTAAACCCATATCACACAGGCAAGGTGTGGCAAGAATGATAAGAAGCTTATGGGAATGGGCAGAATATAATTTTTAAATAACATAAAAATAAGTTACATTTCATTTTTTGTAAGTCTTGAAAAAGGGTTCATTTCAGGGACCATTCTGATGCCTAAACTACCCAACTGAAATGTTCTTTGTGCTGATACATTTCCCAGAAACTTCAAAAAAGCCAATAATTCCTTTGTTTTGTGCTCAGCAGGTATGTCTAGTTTAATGAAGAGAAGGACGAGGGGGGACATGATAGCCGTGTTCCAATATCTCAGGGGCTTCCACAAAGAAGAGGGAGTCAAGCTATTCTCCAAAGCGCCTGAAGGCAGGACAAGAAGCAATGGGTGGAAACTAACCAGAGAGAGAAGCAACCTAGAACTAAGGAGAAACTTCCTGACAGTTAGAACAATTAATCAGTGGAACAACCTGCCTCCAGAAGTTGTGAATGCTCCAACACTGGAAGTTTTTAAGAAGAGACTGGACAGCCATTTGTCTGAAATGGTATAGGGTTTCCTGCCTGAGCAGGGAGTGGGACTAGACCTCCAAGGTCCCTTCCAACTTTATTATTATTATTATTATTATTATTATTATTATTACACTAAACTAAAGTAGGATAGTGACAAACCAGAGTGTACCCATAGAAGGTGGTCATAGTTAGCCTGAAAGAAAAGGTGCTAAGGAGATTGGAAAACCAGCATGATAATAATAATTGATGATGATGACACGATGATGATGATGATCAAATGGTGATAATTATGATGATGATGATGATGATGATGGTGATGATGATTTCTATGGTTCCACAGAAGATGTTAAGGAAATTGGGAAACCATCCTAACAATGATAATTGATGATGACAATGATGATAGGAGGAGGATGATACAATGATGATGATGATGTTGATGATGATAGTTATGATGATGATGGTGATGATGGCGATGATGATGGTGATGATGATGATTTCTATGGCTCCACAGAAGGTGTTAAGGAAATTGGGAAACCATTATGACGATGATAATTGATGATGATGATGGTGATGATGATAATACAATGATGATGATAACAACAACAATGATGATGATGACAATTATGATGATGATGATGATGATAATTTCTGTGGTCCACAAGACAGGAATCAATGAAGATTTCAAGGAAACAAATCTCATGAAAGCGTTAGAAGAAACATCCTGCTTGAAATTTATTTACCCATGGAATTCCCTATTCTAGGAAGTGGTGAATTTTTCTTTACTGAAGATATTTGAATAGAGCAGGGGTTCTCAACTTTGGCAACTTTAAGACTTGTGGACTTCAACTCCCAGAATTCCTCAGCCAGTAAAGCTGGCTGAGGAATTCTGGGAGTTGAAGTCCACAAGTCTTAAAGTTGCCAAGGTTGAGAACCCCTGGAATAGAAACTGACACCTGAAGCTACATCCTACACTGCAAACTCTGTAACTACCTCTGAAAATGAAGATTTTCATGAGTCCAGTTTAACTCCTGAATGCATTCTTGTAGTTTTCTTGAAAACCACATGAAAGTGGGTTACCACTGCATGATTCCAGGATTTTTGTTTTAATAAAATCATTTCAGGAATTCCTAACGGTTTCCCATCCAAATATTAATCAAATTTATCATCAATCACTTAGGTTTTTTTTTTCAAAGTCAGCCAAAATTAGGTTATGTGCTGCTACTAACTCTGACTTGCCTCATACTTTACAGTATTATGATTAAACCAAAGTATGTGCAACTGCAATAATCATACGTTCTTCCTCTGTTACTCCATGCTTTCAATCTTTTATTGTCCTCCAGGAATACTTTTCAGTTTATATCTCTCTTTTTTTCTATCAGATATTCAAGGAAGCTAAGAAAATTTGTGAAACACCAAAAGAGAGAATTAAACAGACATCATATGAAGTCTGTATCTTGCACCAGTTCAAAATCTAGCTGGATTTTCTACCAAATACAAATTTCTGCTTTTCAAAAGTACCCCATGGACTGTTGATTGCACTGCAGATGCCAAGATTATGATTACCTTAATTATAAGCTCTGCGGGATAAAGATCTGGTATACCTGCTCCAAAGCATTATGCCCGTAGTAACAATAATACCCAGTAATATTTTAATTCTATTCTTCTTTGTTGTACCACCATCGTGTGCATTTTGATTTTATACTTCATTATGTAATTGAGTCACCAATACCAATCCAAAGTCCTACAGCCTCCCCACAGATTTTTAAGCAAAAGGATCGGAGTATTAAATATTGAGCTTATGAAGCATCTAGAACAGTGTTTCTCAACCTTAGCAACTTCAAGATATGTGGACTACATCTCCCAGAATTCCCCAACCAGCCATGCTGCCTTGGGAATTCTGGAGTTGATGTCCACATATCAAGGTTGAGAAATACTGACCTAGAGGCAAAGTATGTTCTTTACTTATGCAAAGTAGTGTCTTTCATCTGGCCTGTTACCAGCTAAAGAGTCCCATACCTAGCTTCTCTAGACAATTGACAGGTATGTCTAGCTAGAGCAGCGGTTCTCAACCTTTCTTGGGGCTCGACCCCGGCCCACATCGCGCATGCGTGGCGCGACGGGTGCATCGCGCATGCGCGGCGCAATGGGCGCATCATGCATGCGCGGCGTGACCCTGACCCGCATAATGCATGCGCGGCGTGATGGGTGCATCGCGCATGTGCGGCGCGATGGCCCGCATCGCAAAGGGGGAAAAAATGGCGGACCCAAAAATAAATGGCCGACCAAAAAAAAAATGGCCAACCCAAAAAAAAATGGTGGGCGCGCATGCACGGCGCGACGGCCCGCATCGCAAAGGGGGAAAAATGGCGGACCCAAAAAAAATGGCCGACCAAAAAAAACAAATATGGCGGACTGCGGTGTTTGGCGACCCCCGTGAAATGGTCATTCGACCCCAAATGGGGTCGCGACCCACAGGTTGACAACCGCTGAGCTAGAGAATCCCAAGGAGCCGAATCAGAAAATATTTCTGCATGATACCTTGATCAGTGGACACCTGTCTGGAGAATGAATGGCTAGGTCTGATTGATTTATTTATTTAACTGCTTTCTAAGAGTGCCTAGAATTGGATTGTGTGACAGCAATGAATATGTGATAAATATGGTCTCATGAATGCTTTCAATCAAATACTATTTAATGCCGGTAAACACCAGTTTGGTCTAGTTAGTAGTTAAGATGCTGGATTAGAATCTAGTAAACCATGAGTTCTAGTTCTGCCATTGGCATGGAAGCTAGGTGGAAAACATTGACCTAGTCACTCTCTCTTGGCTATAGAAAGGGGTCCTGGCAATCCATTTCTGAAAAAAATTAGCAAGAAAACTGCAGGGATTTATTTACTTGTTCACTAAGGTTACCTCAATAAACCATAGCAACAATATCTAGTATTTTAGCAGTGGGAGTATGTTGGTTATGGTACAAAAACTCAAGCATGCATAAGTTATTCATGTCATAAAACTCTACATTTGCTGGATCAGAATAGTATTATTATTATATTTATTTGCATATCAACTGTGTAATTTGCAATTGAGCATATGCTTACTCTCACGCCATGTTTAGTTCATTTTCAGCTTTTTAATCTTTTTTGGCTTGTAGCACTGTAGGTATGAGCAGCCAGACCAATCTATAAACATCACATTATAATGGAATTATTGGCAAATGTACCAATGCAAATGTTTGGGGTTGAAAAGTTTAGCAATAGCAATAGCACTTAGACTTATATACTGCTACACAGTGCTTACCAGCCCTCTCTAAGTGGTTTACAGAGTCAGTATATTGCCCCCCCCAAATCTGGGTTCTTATTTTACCAACCTCGGAAGGATGGAAGGCTGAGTCATCTTTGAGCCATTCAGAATTAAACTCCTGGAGTGAGCAGTGAGTTAGTCTGTAATACTGCATTCTAACCACTGTGCCACCACAGCTCTTAGTGATCTTTGCACAATACATCAGCGGTTCTCAACCTTTTTCAGGCCGAGACCTCACCTGCGCCGCCCATGCGCGGTGTGACGGCCCGCATTGTGCATGCATGGCGCGACGGGCCAAACCGTGCATGCGCGGCACGACGGGCCTAACTGCGCATGTGCAGCGCGCGCGCAACGGGCCGAACCTCGCATGCGTGGCACGACAGGCCAAACCGCGCATGTGTGGTGCATGCACGACGGCCCGAATAGCGCATGCGTGGTGCGACGGGCCGATTCGCGCATGCACGGCACGCGCGCGACGGCCAAGGGGAAATGGGGGGAAAAATGGCGGACTGCGGTGGTTGGCGACCCCCGTGAAACGGTCGTTTCGACCCCAAATGGGGTCACGACCGACAGGTTGAAAACCGCTGCAATACATTAAAATACAAACCATGGCTAACAAACCACAATGACTTGTTAAATCAAAACAAACAAATTCTATTGTTTAATGCAGTATCTTAGTTCACACATACTACAGACAATTCATTTGCATAGCCAGTATGGTTTGTAACCAATTGTTTATAGCTGAGCATTTATACAACTATAGCATAACATTCCAAGGATACTTCTTTTAAAAAAATATTCCTTGGTAGTGGTTTGAATCATACTATCTGTATGCCCTCCCTGGATATACATATATAATATGGTACTGTGTCAAACATCCCCAAATACTTATCTGTGAACTAAGATGTTACTTTTTGAGAACAGCTTTGGTGGGCTCAGTGGAGGAAAGGATTAAGCTTGTCATGTTAGATGTTTCACATCTGTTCTAATATATCTGTTTGCCCTGTTACTCACATAAATTCAACAGATTACCACTGAAGGATCCAATTTTATGGACACTTAGAAGGAAATCCATGGGTTTTGCTTCCACGTGCTTTGAAAGTGATTGGGCATGCTCTTCTCTTCAATGAATGCTTGTATATTGTGTATTGTGTGATACTGAAATTAGTGTAAGAGCAAAATGATTACAACAATGTCACACTTTTATATGCCATTCTGTAGAATTGTCCTAAAATATTGCAGGTTTTAAATAAATACAGGGCTTCATTAAGATGGGGTAAATAGTGATCCAAATAGGATTCGGAAGAGATACTTCAGGTACTTTTGCACAGCCGTAAACAGCCTTGTGTCTGTGCAAAGCAATGTGGCTACTTTAATGAAACAGATGTTATACTTGTGCTTCTATGCATTCTGAAACACCTTTTGTAAACTGAATCTGAAGCCTTGCATAGTCCTAATATAATATAGATACCCTATGGAAAGATGAATTAGTGCATTAAGCCATGTGTTTCAATAGAGTACATATCCATAAAATTATGCATGGGCTGGGATACTTGCGTTAATGGGAACAAAATATCTCAATTATATCAGTTACTTGAACTATGGGCTATGCAACTTCATCTGAATATTCTTAATCCCAAAGGACAATCAGTCTAGTGGCAGTAAGATTAGTTCTTCTATTTTCATTAATGCTTTATGGATTTTAAAGAGATATGGCTCTTTCTAACTAAGGAAATGATTAACTATGCATAGGTGCATTTTATTCGACTAAATATTAGTTTCTAACCAAGCTGACTAATCTGTTAATGGGAACTGATTAAATATGAGATCAAATACAATACAGTACAAACTATTATCAATTTCACAGGGTATCCAGAAATTTATTAGGAGACTAAGAGAGAGGTCTGGGAGCTATTCCACAAAGAATTGGAATCCTTGCAAAGAATGGGTTAACATTGACTTCCCCTAAGTTTGATGGAGCAGTGTTTAAATTACCCGTTCAAAAGTTCAAATTGAAATCTTGAAATTGGTGGTGAAGGGTAGAAGAGATAAACTAGGAGTAGTGAGACTTAGGTTCTAATCCACAGTCAACAATGGAAGCTCGGTGGATGATTTTACTCTTTCTCTCAGCCCAATGTAACTCACAGGGCAGTGGTGGCGAACCTATGGCACGCGTGCCAGAGGCGGCACTCAGAGCCCTCTCTGTGGGCATGTGCGCCATGCCCTGGAGATGGCAACTGTCCCTCTTCAACCAGCCACCCGCTAACTGGCCGAGATCCCGCTAACTGCACTCGCTGGCCTCTGTGTGCAGGGGCCAATGGTGTCAGGCAGCAGCTGCCCCGTTCCCTGCCTCACCTTTCCCTGTGACAATGGCACCCCCGCCCTGCGTTGCCTTGTCTCGCCTCACCCCGCAGGATGAGTCTCCTGCCCATCGCCCCACCTGCCAGAGACCCCCTGGATCTCCCCCAACCCTGCCCGGCCCCCAGAAACGTCCCTCCCCACGAGCAACATCGAGGTGATCACACCCACATTGGCCACACCCACGCAATCTGCCATGACCACCACATCCACGGCCATCCAGTGGGCCAGGCCCACCTGGCACCCAGCGATAAATAAGTGGGTTTTCGGTTGCAGTTTGGGCACTCGGTCTCTAAAAGGTTCGCCATCACTGTCATAGGGTCTCTATTGTGGGGAATATGAGGAGGGAGAGCTATATGTAACTTTTTGAGTTCCTGGAGGAAAGGAAGGATATCTATCAATCAATCGATTGATTGATTGATTGATATCCCTCTTTTGATAGGCCTCAATTGGCCCATCAGGACCTCTCAGCATTGTGGAGGGGACCCCTGAAACACCCCCCCTCCCATGCTTTCTAAGGGGCCCTTACAGGCCAAGCAAGGAAGCTGCTAAAGACTCCATCTGGGAGGGACAACCAGCTGGGGAGGGCACCTGGTCAAGAGTAAACATGAAGTTACAATCCTAGGAGGACTCAATGAATTTGTAGTGAAGTTTTATGGACTACACGGAATACTATATGAAGGTGGCGTGTGAAAGTTAGGGCAGACCTTCCTGGCAGATGCCCTTTCAAATCCCCATCTATAGGATTCATGAATAAATAAAGAAGTTGTATCACTTGGTCTTTAGTAACCGATGGGTTATTTTAACAAGAAATAAACTGATGAGTACAGTTTTCTTCCATACTTAAAAAAATAAATAAATCTATTCAGGTAGTCCTGGACTTACAGCCACAACTGAGCCCAAAATTGAGCAAGGTAGTTGGGTTTTGCCCCATCTTATGACTTTTCTTGCCACGGTTGTTAAGTGAATCATCAAACTTGTTAAGTTAGTAACACCGTTGTTAAGTGAATCCGGCTTCCTCATTGACTTTGCTTGTCAGAAGGTGAGCCCATGACCACGGGATACTGCCACTGTCATAAATACGAGTCAGTTGCCAAGGGTCTGAATTTTGGTCATGTGACCATGGGGATGTTGCAGTGGTCATAAGTGTAAAAAATGGTCATAAGTCAGTTTTTTTCAGCGGAACGGTCACTAAATGAACTGTGGTAAGTAGAGGACCACTTGTAATACAAATCAAGATAATAAATACATAGGATTTTTACAAGGCGTGGGCCACCAACTTTAATTATAGGCCTTATCTAATGTATCTAATTGAAGGTAGGCAGAAATTCAAGGTTATTTGTTTGTTTGTCAAAAGTACAAAGCTGACTTACTCAGAAAGGCCCTGGGTGTCATTATAAATAGAGTTCAAAATGGTCGCACCTGAGGACCATAATTCAAGATGGCGGCCCTCCTAGAAGCCGAGGCAAAGATATTGTATTCAAAGCTCTAGGAAATCACATTCAGTTTATAGCACACCGAGTGTCTTGGAGAGTCCCAAGCTGCACTGCAGAATTTCATAGCGGTAATAAACTGAACAGCAAACAAATGTGCCACACTCATATGCTCACGCTCGACTCGCTTTTCTCTTTGTAGAGTCAAACATTCTGAACATATTAATGGCGAGAAAAAGGCAGAACATAGAATCAGATGTCATTCAATGAAATTAGCACTCTATGGAGGATAGTTGGGGACGAGAGCCGCCGATTTCACGCTGGGCCTTTCAAAGTTTCTGACAGTTCCTGTCATTAATAATCAGTAAATAAGGTCTGCAGGTGGGCATTGAAGGCAGCCATCCTGAGCCAAGAAACAGGAGCATGAGCGTCTGTCTCTAAGATGGGTGGCCAGCCTCATTTGCACAACTCTGCTTATGTTTCCACACAA
The DNA here is from genome assembly GCA_034064705.1 of Bothrops alternatus. Lineage (NCBI taxonomy): Eukaryota > Metazoa > Chordata > Lepidosauria > Squamata > Viperidae > Bothrops > Bothrops alternatus. Next base: position 99,266 of record JARGCV010000112.1, on the reverse strand, counting down.
AAGGGCAACCCTACTTAGCATAGCTTCAGGGAAGCTGCCACAGTACGGGGAATGCTAATTACTGTTACCAACTGGCAATGATGCATCCAAAATTAAATGGCCTGCAACTGAACAGATGAACAATTTTTATAGCCCTAAGATTGGTGAACACGTATATATTTGTCCAATTAGCACAATGCTATTGGTCTAAATGGGCTAGCAAAAAACCATCTCCTTGATTAAGCTACAGTATGGGCATGTGTCTCACTCAAACGCTGCTTGTCCAGACTTACCCTGTATATAACAGAATAACAGAGTTGGAAAGGGACCTTGGAGGTCTTCTAGTCCAACCCCCTACTCAGGCAGGAAACCCTATATCATTTCAGACAAATGGCTATCCAGTCTCTTTTTAAAAGCTTCCAGTGTTGGATCATTCACTGCTTCTTGAGGCAGGTTGTTCCACTGATTAATTATTCTAAGTGTCAGGAAATTTCTCCTTAATTCTTGGTTCTCTCTTTGGTTAGTTTCCATCCGTTGCTTCTTATCCTGCCTTCAGGTGCTTTGGAGAATAGGTATTCTCTATATAGAGAATAGAGGGGCTCATATTAAAACCTAACCCTTTTCCTTTTTCATCAAATTATATTGAAAGGAATCTAGGCCACTTTGCAAGCAAGATGTGTTGCTTGTGATTGGTGACTGACATGTCAGAGTTGGAAACATAAAAGATGAAAAGTAATTGGGTTGAAAAGTTTAGGAAATAAAATGGAACAGGACACTGACTTATCCATTTCTGCCACCTCAAAGATTTCTTCATAGCTAACTGCCTTCAAACAACCAAAACGGTGCCTCTTTATATAACCAGATGGAGTAGAAACCAAATTAACTATACAAATAGTCCTTAACTTATAGCAATTTGTTTAGTGACCATTCAAAGTTGCAATGGAGCTGAAAAAAGTGACTTATTGACATTTTTCAAATTTATGACCATTGCTCTTATGGTCTGGGGAAGCCAGATTCACTTAACTGTGATACTAACTTAACAATTGAAGTGATTCACTTAACAACTGGGGCAAGATAAGTCGTAAAATGTGGCAAATCTCACTTAACCACTGTCTCACTTAGCAACAGAACATTTGGACTCAATTTTGATCATAAGTCGAGGACTATCTGTATTATTGCCAAAAGGAGTGCAATTATAGCATCAAAGACATTGCTTCTTGTCCTGCCTTCAGGTGCTTTGGAGAATAGCTTGACTCCCTCTTCTTTGTGGCATCCCTTTAGATATTAGAACACTACTATCATGTCCCCCCTAGTTCTTCTGTTCACTAGACTAGAAATACCCAATTCCTACAACCATTCTTCATGGGTTTTAGACTCCAGCCCCCTAACCATTTTTCTTGCTCTTCTCTGCACTCTTTCCAGAGTCTCTACATTATTTTTATAACATGGTGACCAAAAGTGGACGCAGTATTCCAACTGTGGTCTTACTAAAGTTTTATAAAGCAGTACTAATACTTCACGTGATCTTGATACTATCCCTCTGTTAATGCAACCTAGGGTTACGATGGGTTTTTTGGCTGCTGCCACACAATGCTAGCTCACATTTAAATGATTATCCACCAGGAGACTTAAGAGAATATCTTACAATATTCTTAATTTCACTTGATAGCAAAATAATGCTTAGGGTCATTCTACACAGATTAGAATCCTCCCTGGAAAAAGAAATATCAGATAGTCAAACTGGCTTTAGAAAAGGCCGAGGAACATGATGGATTATTATTGTCAATGCAGACTGGATAGTGGAAAAAAGTCAAAGAAACCAAAAAGAAGTCATTATGTGTTTCATCAACTATAAAAAAGCCTTTGATTGTGTCAATCCCATTAAGCTGTGCAGTGCACTCAGAAAAATAGGAATACCAGAACATCTCATTGTCCTCATGAGAAATGTATATGCCTGTGAGGAAGCCACAGTATGTTCAGAACATTGTGAAACAGGCTGGCTCCAGGCTGAAAAAAGGAGTACTTCAAAACTGCATATTCATATTTATTCAATCTATGAACTTATTAAGCAAGATTGGAAGAAGATGAGCATAGTTTTAGAACTGGAGGATGAAACATCAATAACCTGCACTAGGCCGATGACACTATCCCTATCACAGGAACTGCAAAGGAACTGCTAGCCCTAGTATTAAAAAAACAAACAGCAGAGTGGGGAAAACAATGGGCTAAAATTAAATATAAAGTAGGACAACTTAATGACAACAGATAGAACAACCAGCCTTAGAACTGACAATCAAGATGTTGAACTGGTGGATACTGCCTGCCTTTTAGGATCAATTGTCAACACTAAAAGAACAAGCAGTCAAGAAATAAAGGTAGTCCTCAAAATATAACCGTTCATTTAGTGACCGTTCCAAATTACAACAGCACTGAAAAAGATAACCTATGTCCCTTTTTCACACTTACAACCTTTGCAGCATCCCCATGATCATGTGATCAAAATTCAGACGCTCGGCAACTGGTTCATACTTATGACCGTTGCTGTGTCCCAAGGTCACATGATGACCTTCTGACCAGCAAAATCAAAGGAAAAGCCAGATTCGCCTAACAATCACGTTACGACGAGAAGCGAAACGTCTTCAAAGAAAAACAAGGAAGTCCAGCCACCTCTCAAAAAAGCACCTTTGGGACAACCGTGACCTGGATGACTATGAATATCCATAGACAACCACCTTACTAATTTATCAACTGCAGGGATTCACTTAACAACTGTGGCAAGAAAGGTGTTGTGATTCCTCGCCAGCCAGTGGACCCAGCGACTGAGTCCGGGGAATCAGAGGAGGAGGAGGAGGGGCCTTGAGTGACATCAGAGTCAGAGGAAGGCTCTGAGGAGCTCCAAGACTTACAGTCTGACGAGGAGGCTGGCCCCTCTACTCACGCTCAGGCTGAGACACAGCTGTGTTGGGAGCCTGAGTTGGACAGTGATGAAGAACAGTTGGGACAAATCCCGGATGCACGAATGCGGAGGCAAGAGAAGCAAGTAGGACAGAGGAATGCAATGAGGCAGCTCCAAAGGCAAAGGAGAAGGCAGTAGGAAGCCACGCCTTGGCTGAATTATGAAAAGAAAGGTGTGGGAGGTGCTGGTTGCTGAAGGCAACTGTTTGTGTTGAGGATCGAGTTTCTGTGGACTGTTTTTGTTTGCCTTGGACGTTGACTCAGGTCTGTGAATAATAAAAGGGGATTGTTTTTTTCCTTCAGTTCCAGCTTGTTGGAAGAGGGGTTTCTCCTTGTGAGCTTAACAAGGACTCAAGTAGGCTGGGACAGAACAAAAGGGCATAAATTGGTACAAAACTCTCTTAACAACTATCTCACTGAACAACCAAAATTTTGTGCTCAGTTGTGATCATAAGTTGAGGACTACCTGCATGCTGCTGACTGGTGCTTTGTAGAACACACGTGAAGGCCTTGGAAAAGATATTCCAATGCATGATGTGTCTACACCTACAAAGTCCATACTGTAACTGTGCAAGCCATGCTATTTCCTGTGATGCTTTATGGAAACTAAAATTGGACTTCAAAGAAGTAGGATAGGAAGACTATTGATACCTTTGCATTTTGGTGTTGGAGAAGATTCCTGAGAACACCGTGCACAGCAAGAAAAGACTGTTGGGAATCAAGAAAAAACAGGTTAGGGATAGATCATCTGGGGGGGAAAAATCCATGTTGTCACTAGAAAACAACTTGATGGCACATAATCAATCAAAAGCCTCCTTTCTCACCAATGGTTAAAAAAAAAATCAAAGACCCACATTCATTAGCAAACAACATTATTGTACAATGAAGCAATTTTAAGAATAATAGATCAAGAACTGACAAATCCCAAACTGTCGGAAGCAGCGTGCAATGAAATTGGACGCATTCTAGGCTACTAGACAACTTTGCTAGGAAATGTGATGCACAATGGCACAATTTCAATTCAGTTGATTTATTTATTTTGAAATTTGGCCATTCTCATGAGCAATACGTTCTGGTGGATTAAGTTAGTAGAGTTCTGAAATAGGCGTAAAGGGTGAAAGAAGACCGAGCTTGAAAGACTCACTGTGATAAGTCAATGATTCTGAAAAGAAATTCCGATTAGTGATGACCAGGACTTAGGGGACAGTATCAATTGTGAATACGTACAGATGGCCCCTCTCTCTCTGGTCACTTCCAGAGTCCTGGATGCAGCGTCATGAAAGGACAGCAAGGAAAACACCCAATGTCTTAACCCACCTGAGAACATATGATATCTTTAGGGAAACACCCAAAAGGGAACATGTTTAGCTACTTCTGCTTTCTCCCTTCTTATTTACAGTGTGCCAGACTTACTGGGTGAAATCATTATCTTATGTGTGTCAGCTTTGCTGGATGGGTTGCTTATGTAATTAGAAAGAATAAATACAAGGATTTCTTGTCATTCAGGGCTCCTCTCATTTAGAGGAGTCCATTTCTATTCAGCTGAATAAAAATGTAAAACTTGAAGGCAACTTCTAGTTTCCTGTATTTTTTTTTATCAAGCAAAACCTCAGAACCTGCATATCATTTTGAAGAGCAATGATCTCCTAATACAGTGTTTCTCAACCTTGACAGTTTTAAGGCATGTGGACTTCAACTCCCGGAATTCCACAGCCAGCATTGCTGGCTGTGGAATTCTGGGAGTTGAAGTCCACATGCCTTAAAATTGTCAAGGTTGAGAAACACTGTCCTAATATTATCTTCTGAAGTATTGCCTTCAAAGGACAGAGCTGAAGCAGCCTGAAGCCAAGCATCTTATCAAGCTAAGTTTAGAAGAGCTTCTCCAGTCTCTCTAGAGCAGTGGTTCTCAACCATTGGGGGTCGAATGACCCTCACCCTCAACCATTTGGGGTTGAATGACCCTCACCCTCAACCATTGGGGGTCGAATGACCCTCACCCTCAACCATTTGGGGTCGAATGACCATTTCACGGGGGTCACCAAACAACGCAGTCTGCCATTTTTTTCCCCTTTTCCTTAGCTGTGCTACTCCCTCTTATTCTATTGGCTTTTGAAAGCCAATAGAATAGACTCTCTTGAATAGAGTCTAATTCTATTGGCTTTCAAAACCCAATAGGAATTGTCCAGGCTGTCTCTGCCCTGCTGAGCCCGCCAAAAGTCCCAGTCTGAAAATGTTGCTGCAAGTTATCTGCAGCGAAGGCGAGCTGTCTGGAAGTTTCCACCCCTCCCTGCTGAGCAACTACTAAAAATGTAAGTAAAAGAGGGCCAGGGGTGGGAGGTGGGAGGCTGGTGGGTGCAGGAAGGGTTGCTGGTGTGTGTGGGGCCCAGCGGGTGCCTTACCTCCCTTGGGCTGGGCCAGCTTGTGGCCCAGCCGGTGGTCACCCTGTGCCGTCGCTGCCCCTTGTCAGCTACGCCTCGGCTGGCGCAGGGGGCGGCACCATGCATGTGCGGCACTCCCGGACAGGGAAAGTCCTCGACTAACGAGCGATTGGGAAGTCCTCGACTTACGACTGGTTGGGAAGTCCTCGACTTACGACCAGTTGGGAAGTCCTCGACTTACGACTGGTTGGGGGTCGCAGCATTAAAAAGGTTGAGAACCACTGCTCTAGAGCATGGTACTCATCCCCATAGGTAGCCAGTGTTGTCCTAAGACATTTTCCATGATCATGTGGCCAGCATAGCTGTACACCAAAGGCAGATGGAACGCTGATACCTATTAGTCCAGGGCTTTTCAACCAGTGGTATGGGTACCACCTGTGGTACATTGGCACCTGGCAGGTGGTACATGACCATCCTAGAAAAGTGGTAGCGGGGGACACGAATGAGCTGAACCCGTGGCAGTACTGCACAAGCCTGAGCGAGAGACGGCTGGAGCTGCAGGGCTGTCAGGGCTCAGCAGAAGCACCAGGATCAGTGCCGCTTTCCAGCTGATCAGCGCTTCTTCGGGGCTGTCAGGGCTCAGTGGAAGCACCAGGATCAGCGCCAGGCTCCAGCTGGAGCTCAGCGCTGATCCTGGCACTTCTGCTCAGCCCAGAATAAGCACCGATCAGCTGGAATGTTGCAGCCTCTCCAGGGTCTTGTGATTTACATTCAGATGCTTGGCAACTGATTCATATTTATGATGGTCACAGTGTCCCAGGGTCATGTGAAGTGACCAAAACCTGCTGCAACCACCCAGCAGACAGGGGGGAATAAAAACCAAATACCCCCACCCCCGCTGCCAATCCTCAACAGAAATGCTCACAACAATGAAAACCTCGGACAGGAGGAAGAGCGCCGCCAGGTGGGCAGGCAGGTGTCTTGCTCGTCTATGGCTTGGGGGGCACTTTTTCTAGTGCCATTGTAACTTCAAACAGTCATTAAGTGAACTGTTGTAAATCGAGGACTACCTGTACTTCATCACTTTTTCCCTTTGGGGGGGTCATCAAGTTTTTGACACCTTGCTAGGCGGCTGGTGGTACTCGGATATTGCCATATCCTAAAAGTGGTACAGTGGGTGAAAAGGTTGAAAAGCCCTGTATTAGTCTACTCACATTTACATGCTTTCAGACTGCTAGGTGGGCAGGAGCTGGGGCAAGGAATGGGAGCTCACCCCATTGTGCAGCCCCCGAGTCTTGAACCTGGGCTGTCAGCTTTCCAGATGACAAGCTCAGTGTCATAAGAACATAAGAACATAAGAAGAGCCATGCTGAATCAGGCCAAAGCCCATCGAGTCCAGCATTCTGTGTCACACAGTGGCCCACCAATTGTACATGGGGATCTTGAGCAGAAAGAGAAGGCAAAACCCTCCCTTTCCCTTGACCCCCAACAAATGGTACTCAAGGGAATCCTGCCTACCTCAACCAACATAGAGGCGGCACATGGACATCCGTTTTAATAACCACCGATACACTTGGCATCCATGAATCTGTCTGACCCTGCCTTGAAGCTATCAAGGCTGACAGCTGTCACGACCTCTTCTGGAAGTGAATTCCATAAACCAACGACCCTCTGGGTGAAGAAATATTTCCCTTTATTGTCCTCACTTTCTTAGCTATGAGCTTTAGGGAGTGCCCCCTTGTCCTGGTATTGTGTGATAGAGAAAAGAATTTTTCTCTATCCACCTTTTCTATCCCATGCATGATTTTATACACTTCGATCAAGTCACCCCTTAAATGCCGTCTTTCAAGGCTGAAGAGACCAAGGCGTTGCAATCTGGTTTCATAAGGGAGGTGCTCTATTTCCTTGATCATTCTTGTTGCCCTTTTTTGCACCTTTTCCAGTTCCATTATATCCTTCTTGAGGTGCGGTGACCAGAACTGTACACAGTACTCCAAGTGTGGTCTCACCATCGATTTGTACAGAGGCAATACAACACTTGCTGACTTGTTTTCAATTCCCTTCCTAATCATGCCAAGCATGGAATTTGCTTTTTTTACTGCTGCTGCACATTGGGTTGACATCTTCATTGAGCTGTCCACCAAAACTCCAAGATCCCTTTCTTGGGTTGTCTCAGAAAGTTTGGTCCCCATCAGTTGGTAAGTATAATTGGGGTTCTTTGCCCCGATGTGCATAACTTTGCACTTGTTTAGGTTAAAATGCATTTGCCACTTTGTTGTTTAACCACTGAGTCATCATGCCCCATTAGAAGACCACCATAGTTAATATTATTGAGTTTCAGGAGTATTTACAGTTCAGCTACCATGAACTATTTTGCAGTAAATATATCAAATACGATGACTACAGCAGTACCCATTCCAATATGTGTAATGAATTCAGTCAGACTGAAATAAATCCAAATACTGTTTTCTATCCAAGAATTCTATAGCTGATACGTCCTACCTTGAACCATCTTGATTAGGAATTATTGAGTGGGTGCTAACCTAAAATTTCCACAGATAAAACATTCATGGGAGCAAAATTAAGGAACGATGGTATTTGTAATTGACAAAATAATGTGATTGAAAGAATGGAATTTAATATCTTTATGAGCCAAGTCAGTTGGTTTGAATGTACAGGATTGATGTGGGTTAGAAAGAGAGTCCTTCTGATCCATAGGACTTTCTGCCAAGGACCAGCTATTTTGGGGGCTTTGGATATGCTGATGAAACCACTTTGAGGGCTGAAAACAAAGAGGTTCCTCCTTCTCTTCCTTCCTTCCTTCCTTCCTTCCTTCCTTCCTTCCTTCCTTCCTTCCTTCCTTCCTTCCTTCCTTCCTTCCCATGTATTACCAAATATTGAGGTTTCTTACTGAGATATTAAACTGAAGTTAGACCCATAAATATTACAGTCAAAACTAGGGCAATCATTTAAAAACCTGTTTTAAAAAGGTGTTTGTTTAAAGCCTTCAAAAAGCCAGGTACAGTAACTCCTCACTGTAACTTTACTGTAACTTTAATTCTGCTGATCCCCTCAACTCAACACCAGGAGGTGGGGGTGAATGAGGCTGGCTATAGAACAGGGGTGTCAAACTGCCGGCCCACGGGCCAGACATATCACCGGGAAACTATGCCCACCCCATTGCCAACAATGGGGAAAAAGTTCCGATACATTGCGCGACGTCACGTGACATCACGAGTTTAACATGTCTGCTATAGAGCATCTTAGCTTACAGCTAAATTGCCATCAGCAGGGAAAACAAGCACTCCTCCTGATTAGCAAATAAGTAATCAAATAAAGATTTTTAAAGATATTTTGTTGGAATCCAAAAGAGAAAACTTGTCAGATTTGAAAGTGCAGGATTAGAAGGTAGGAAAATGAGGAGCTGTTTAAGAAAGGGGGGGAAAATGAACCTTAAATCAATATTTATGAATGCACAATTAGCTGAGCGATGACAGAATATTACTAGGTTAGTCTAAAACATCTATTCAAATTATTAGGTGTGATTTCTAATACATACACAAAGTCAGAAGGGGTCAATGAAAAAGTGAATTCAATTAATTTTTAATAGCATTTAAGATTTTATGTTTTAAAACTTTCCTTTGAATAATTAATCAGAAAAAAATGAATCTAATTTAAACAAGGTAGTGGAAGGTGTTCGGCATCATTTTGATTGTATTCTTAATCAGTTTAGGTTCAAATCTAGTTATCATTCTAAACTGGTGTGGATTAATGACATTTTTTGATGGGATAAAAAGATTTGTGGCAAATGACATAGGTGAACTGTTGTTCTGTTGTTTTAATTACAAGATCTTGTTTTTCTTTTCTGGCAAAAAAAATATGAACATTCCTGTTTTTAATTCCCCCCCCAAAAAAAAGTTATGAAACTTCCTAGCTTGTAATTTTCCAGAAAGAAATTTCATGTTTTCATGTTTGCATAATTCTTATAAAATTGTAAAATTCATATTTTCTCAGTATTATCCTCTTCACAGCTTGTGTAGCCATTTGAGCTAAGGTATTTTCCCGAAAATAAGACCTATCCTGAAAATAAGCCCTAGCTTGATTTTTACGTGTGCGCTTAATATAGGCCCTACCCCAAAAATAGGCCCCAGTTAAGATCCCGCCCACTCCATCCCTTCATCTGGTTGCACGAGGCGGGGCAAGGCACATGCATAAAAATCAAGGTAGGGCGAGGGTGGGGGAGGAAGCTGCGCCACATACCCCATACCTCGCCTCATGGCAGCGGCACTGGCAACCCGGTCTAGCAGGCCCACTTCTTCTGGGGCTGCTCACTGTTGCTCACATGTGTCCCCCCTCCAGCTTCCGTTTTGCCTTCAGGAAAAGGTGTCTGCCAGTGAAACAGAGGCTGGGAAGTTGACTCACGCATCATCCTGAGGCTCTGTTCTTGGATGCAGAGGCCTTTCCTGAAGACCTCTGCCAGCAAAACAGAGGTTGGGGGTGACATGTGGAAGCAATGGCGAGTGGCCACAGAAGAAGTGGGCCACCGGTGGCCACATGAACTCCTGCTAGATGGGGCTGTTGGTGCCACTGTGCTGAGGTGAGACAGTGGGAAAATAAGACATCCCCTGAAAGTAAGACCTAATGCCTCTTTTGGAGGCTATATATATATATATATATATATATATATATATATATATATATATATATATATATATATATATATATATATATATATATATATATATATATATATATATATATATATATATATATATATATATATATATATATATATATATATATATATATATATATATATATATATATATATATATATATATATATATATATATATATATATATATATATATATATATATATATATATATATATATATATATATATATAAGACCAGGTCTCATTTTGGGGGTCATTGTCTTTTTCAGAAGTGAACTTTTCATTTCTACATACCACGGGGAATGACCACTTCTGTGATTAAAAGAGGTTGGTAAAATTTAAGATCCAAAAGAATGAGAATCGCTGGTTTATGTCATATTAAACTGAATAAGGAGATGTAATCTGAAAATGCTATAATTGTGCTGCAAGTATTCGCTAGGAAAATTCAAATCCCAGTTTTGACACAAAGGCCAGCAAGAGCCACAACATTTTGGCTGCAATATTCCCAATAGTCACCAGATGGCACCAAAGAGAAGCTTCTGCTTACGCTGCCATCTAGTGTCCACCTGGAATTTATTTATTTGGGTTTATTTATTTATTTATTTGGGTTTGTATGCCGTTCCTCTCCGGGGACTCGGAGCGGCTAACAACATATATATAACAATAAATTACAATAAAAAACCCAAACAACGATATCTAAAAAATACAAAAAAGCACACATTCAATTCAACAATCAACCACAATCATCCCCAGGCCTGCCGGCAAAGATGAGTTTTTAGATTTTTCCGGAAGGCCGGGAGAGTCGGAGAAACGCGGACTTCAGGAGGCAGTTGGTTCCAGAGGGCGGGCGCCACAACAGAGAAAGCCCTCCCCCTAGGGCCCGCCAGATGACATTGTTTCACTGACGGGACCCGGAGGAGGCCGACCCTGTGCGCTCTCACCAGTCGTAGAGAAGTATGTGGCAGAAGGCGGTCCCGTAATTTGTCCAAAGGTGAGTTGCATCTCCCATCTTGAGTTATATATTGGAATGGAATAGAATAGAGCTGGAAAGGATCTTGGAAGTCTTCTAGTCCAGCCACCTGCTCAAGCAGGAAAACCTATACCATTTGAGACAAGTGACTGTCTAGTCTCTTCTTAAAAACCTCCAATGATGGACTGCCCTTTCTGAAAGCAAGCTGTTCCACTGGTTAATTGTCCTCATTGTTAGGAAGTTTCTCCTTAATTCCAGGTTGCTTCTCTCTTTGGTCAGTTTCCAACCATTGTTCCTTGTCCTGCCTCTGGTGCTTTGAGAATAGTTTGAAACCCTCTTCTTTGTGGCAGCCCCTCAAATACTGGAATACTGCTATGATGTCACCCATTTCTTCTTTTCTTTAGACTAGCCAGACCCAAGTCCTGCAGCCCTTCTTCATGTTTTAGTCTCCAGGCCTTTGATCATCTTAGTTGCTCTTCTCTAATTTTTTTCCAAGGTCTCAACATCTTTTTCATAGTATGATGACCAAAATTGGTTGCAGTATTCCAGCTGTGGTCTTACTAGGGCTTTATAAAGCAGTACTAATACTTCGCGTGATCTTGATTCTATGCCTCTGTTTATATAAAAGTGCTTTTTCAAGAGGCAACTGGACTTTGTTTTTCTTTGAAGACCTGGATGACTGAGAATCTCCATAGACATCCACGCATAATTTGGATCCCCAAACCGTTAACTTAGCAAGTTAAATATTAGACTACGCTGCCCTAAATTCTTGACTTAAACCGTAAAGTTGGCTCTATTACTAGATTATTATGGAATTTAAGAGAATACATGGCTAGTCTAGAGAAGGACCGGGGAGACATGATAGCAGTGTTCCAATATTTGAGGGGCTGCCACAGAGAGGAGGGGGTCAACCTATTTTCCAAAGCACCTGAAGGCCAGACAAAGAATAACAGATGGAAACTGATCAAGGAGAGATTCAACCTGAAAATAAGGAGAAATTTTCTGAGAGTAAGAACAATCAACCAATGGAACAATTTGCCTTCAGATGTTGGTGGTGCTTCATCACTTCAGGCTTTCAAAAAGAGATTGGACTGCCATCTGTCAGAAATGGTGTTGGGACTCCTCCTTGGGCAGGGGGTTGGACTAGATGACCTACAAGGTCTCTTCCAACTCTGCAATTCTATTCTATTCTATTCTATTCTATTCTATTCTATTCTATTCTATTCTATTCTATTCTATTCTATTCTGTAATTCCATCCCATTCCATATTCTATTCTACTCTACTCTACACTACACTACTCTACACTACTCTACTCTACTCTACTCTACTCTATTCTATTCTGTAATTGTATTCTGTAATTCTATTCTATTCTATTCTATTCTGTAATTCTATTCTATTCTGTTCTGTTCTATTCTATACCATTCTATTCTGTAATTCTATTCTATTTTATTCTATAATTTTATTCTATTCTATTCCATTCCATTCAATTCTGTAATTCTATTCTATTCTATTCTATTCTATTCTATTCTATTCTATTCTATTCTGTAATTCTATTCTATTTCTATTCTATTCTATTCCATTTTCTATTCCATCCCATTGCATATTCTGTTCTGTTCCGTTCCGTTCCGTTCCGTTCCGTTCCATTCCATTCCATTTTATCAGACAATTTAGGATCGTCTTCTTCCTGGTTATGCGAAAAAGATTCAGTTACAGAAAACCCAACTTTCCGATCATTCTCTACATCTCCCAGCTTTGCATTTGGACTGAAATGAATCCCAAATTGCCCTGACTTTATTTTATTATTTTATTTCCAAACGGTCAGAGAGGAGACGAATTTCCCTAAGAAGCGCCCGCCGTGGCGCTCCAGGAGCTTCTGTCTCTCAGCCCCGCCCCTTTCGAGGAGGAGAGTTCGGGTGAGGTGGGGGGGAGGTGGCGGCAGAGGGAAAGCGTTCTCTTCTCACGGAGGAAATTGGCCTCGGTGGCTCGCCGTACGCGGAGCCTTAAGCAGCGTGAGAGTTGGAAGAGCGAGGGGTTCCCCTTTCCGTCCCTGCTGCGGCGCTTGCAGCTTTGTGGGTTGGAACTTTCACGCTCGCGGGATTCGAAACGTCACAATGGCTCAGAACGTTCAGAGTGTTACATTGTCTCTCACGCTGCCCATCACTTGCCACATTTGCCTGGGAAAGGTAAACGCCACCCTCGCCGTGTTGGGGTTTTTGTTTTTTTTTTACAAAGGGACCGCGCGGAGTGGAACGTGTCCGGCGCCGACGCCCCACTTCCCTTGCAAAAATGCGCGTGGGACTGCAGGAAAAAGTCCCCTCGGTTGGGGAGAGGAGGAGGAGAAGCGCTTTTCATCCCACGCGTTCTTTCTTCTTTTTTTCTCTTCTCCCCCCCCCACCCGCCACCCACCCCTTCCACCCCTTTCTCGCGTGGCTTCTTGAATGGGCGATTATTTCTGAATTTATAGCTTTGTCCCTTACCTTTGGAAACGGCTCCGCCGGAAGCTTAGAGGCTGCGGTGGCTTTTTCGAGGCAGGAGGAAGAAGGCCTTAGGTAGGTGGAATGGCATGGGAAGCAAACCGGGGATTCTGCTTTCGGGGGGGGGAGCTCTATTTCCGCTTTCCAAGGGTTACTTCCATGATCGGCTTCCGAAAAAGGAAAAAAAAAATTAGAATGATTCTTGCTGCAGTGCAAATGCAAGCGGAGCTTCAGGAAATCCCCTTGCAAGGAAAAGGAGAGACCTGGAAAGAAGAATCCCCCCCCCACCCACCTTTCTCTCTCTATCTTTCTCTCTCCCGTCTTGTATGTTTCCTCCTTGGGTGGGCGATTCACGCGGAGGACTTTAGGATTGTAGGGTGTTTTTGTCAGTAGTTGTGGGTAACCTGTTGGTGGGTTCTCAATTGAGGTTGTAGAAACAAGGTAGGCCGAATGACGGGGGGGGCGGGGGAGAGCCACCATCTATCGCAGTGTTTCTCAACCTTGACAATTTTAAGGCATGTGGACTTCAACTCCCAGAATTCCACAGCCAGCAATGCTGGCTGTGGAATTCTGGGAGTTGAAGTTCACATGCCTTAAAATTGTCAAGGTTGAGAAACACTGATCTATCGCTAGCTAGCCCATAACGGGTAGTCCTCGAGCTTACGACCAGAAGTGAGCCCCAGATTTCTGTTGCTAGGTGAGACGTAGACGTTGAGTTGAGTTTTGCCCTGTTTTGCAAACCTTCCTTGCCCGAGTTGTGAAGTGAATCGCTGCAGTTCTTTTTGGTTGTTAAATGGGCTTCCCCCATTAACTTTGCTTGTCAGAAAGTTATAAAAGGTGATCACGGGACACCTGGGACACAGCAAAACATCATACATATGCACCAGTTGCCAAGCATGTCAGTGTTGACCGCAAGACTGTGGGGATGCTGCAAAAGTTGTAATGGTGAAAAATGCTCATAAGTCCCCTTTTTTCCCGGGGCCGTAACTTTGAACGGTCACTAAATCAACTGTTGTAAGTCGAGGACTACCTGCATGGATTGCTGAAAGGCTCCTCTTGAAGTTGAAGTTCATTGGGTTTCCCTCACTTTTCTTCTAAGTTCAAAAAGCGTGAGAAGATTCGAAGGTCGGTAAATGTAAACCGGTAGTGAGGGCTCATTCTGAGCTACTGTACAGTGATTTCAGATCTGTGTTATTGTCTGCGCTTTCTCTGATCTGCTGGGGCTTTCCACTGTCCCTTATTCTTCTGGGTTTGTTAAATTTACGAGGTCTCCAGTTTTTCTCTTAGGTGAGACTGTGACTGTCATGGCCCAAGGAAAGAAGACTTTTTTTCCAGAATTGGGGACTGTTCTCCTGATGGCTCGGTCCATTATTGAGTTCTCCCTCCTGAATTGGCTTCTAAGAAATTGTTTTATTGGGTAAAGTTTATCTTTACCTTTACAAAAAGATAAAGATAAAGGTTTCCCTGCAGAATCTAGTTTGGTGCTTATCTCCGTTTCTTGGCTGACATTCTCTGTGGGTCATGTGTGGCCAGGATGGCTACACACCAAAGATGCACAGAACACAAGTGGTACCTGTTAATCTACTCACGTTCGCATGCTTTCAAACTGCTAGGTGGGCAGGAGCTGGGGCAAGGAACGGGTGCTCAGTCCATTGCTCCGGTATCGAATCTGGGCTGTCAGTTTTCCAGCTGTCAAGCTCAGCATCTTTAACCACTGAGCCATCGTGCCACAATACAATCACTGACGCAGAGGAAATATAATAATAATAATTAATAATAATAACGTTGGAAGGGACCTTGGAGATCTTCTAGTCCAACCCCCTGCTCAGGCAGGAAACTCTATACCATTTCGGACAAATCCAGTCTCTTCTTAAAAATGTTGGAGCATTCACTGCTTCTGGAGGCAGGTTGTTCCACTGGTTAATTGTTCTAACTGTCAGGAAGTTTCTCCTTAGTTCTAGGTTGCTTCTCTCATCTTCTCATCTGTTTCATTTCCATTTAAAAATATTAATTGCATCATTTTTCTTCCCTTTTCTGTATAGAAGGAACACTTAAAGATGTAATAAATAAGGATAAAAGAATGTCAAAATAGTATTAACGTCTACTAATGATCTGATGTAACAGTACAGGTAGTCCTCCATTTAAATCAGTGTTTCTCAACCTTGACAATTTTAAGGCATGTGGACTTCAACTCCCAGAATTCCACAGCCAGCATTGCTGGCTGTGGAATTCTGGGAGTTGAAGTCCACATGCCTTAAAATTGTCAAGGTTGAGAAACACTGATTTAAAGCTATTCATTTAGTGACTGCTCAGAGTTGCAGGAGTGCTGGGAAAAGTGACTTAGGACCATTTTTCACATTTACCACTGCTGCAGCATCCCCAGGTTCATGTGACCAGAATTCAGACTCTTGGCAACTGACTTATATTTATGATGGTTGCAAAGGTCCCGTGCTCTTTTGATCACCTTTTGTGACCTGTCACCTGACAAGCAAAGTCAATGAGGAAGCCGGATTCGCTTAACAACCAACTAACTTAACAAGTGTTATTACTAACTTAACAACTGCAGTGATTTACTTAACTGCAGCAAGAACGGTCGTAAAGTGGGGCAAAAATCAACCACTTGTCTTGCTTAGGAACAGAAATTTCGGACTCTTTCGGCGGTAAGATTAGTACTAGCTGGGCAGTTTTTACCGTGGCTTAATTAAGCAGCAATGGAGTCTACCACTCCTTAGAAAGGAGTTGAATCAGAATAGAGGTGGAAGGGACATTGAAGGTCTTCTAGTCCAGCCCTCTGTTCAAGCAGGATATCCTATCCCATTTCAGACAAGTGACTGTCCAGTCTCTTCTTAAAAATCTCCAGTGATGAAGTACCTACAACTTCTGGAGGCAAAGCTGCTCCACTGGTTAATTGCTCTAACTGTCAGGAAGTTTCTCCTTAATTCCAGGTTGCTTTTCTCCTTGATTAGTTTCCATCCGTTTCTTGTCCTGCTTTCTGGTGCTTTGGAAAATAAATTGATCCCCTTCTCTTTGTGGCAGCTTCTCCAGTAGTGGAAGAGTGCTATCATGTCCCCACTAGTCCTTCTTTTCTCTAGACTAACCAAACCCAAATCCAAATGTTTTAGTCTCCTTTAATCATCTTAGTTGCTCTTCTTTGCACTTTTTCCAAAGTCTCAAAATTTTGGGGATATATGGTGGCCAAAAATGGGTACAGTATTCCAAGTGTGGTCTTACGAAGGGCTTTATAAAGCGGTACTAATAACATGATTTTGATTCTATGCCTCTGTTTACACAACCAAGGATTTGTGTTAGCTGTTTTGGCTGCTGCCACATACTTCGCCTGTGGAAGTGGAAGCCCTGCTTGTAGAGTTAAGAAACTTGCTTCCTTCAATGCTACACATCCAACCTGGTCTCTGATGAAGACTAGAGTCCAGTGTATTTCAATCCTGGCTACTTGAAGATATGTGGACTTCAACTCCCAAAATACCCCAGCCAGCATTCTGGCTATAGACAATGAGCTGGCTCATACAAGAGGAAGTAGATTTTCACTTATCCTGAAAAAGCAAAAGCAGAACTAACAGGAAGCCCCTGTCATTTGATCCCAGCTGTGTTACAGTATCTTAAATGTACACCGGATTCTAGTCTGGCCAGTATACTTGCATATTTTGATTATTTTTTGGTGAGAATTCATCACAGTGGGTGTTACCATAATCTGAGATAAACACATATTTATCATTATTAAATTTATGAATTCGCTGCCTTCTTGGAGCTTAGGGCAATATGTATAATAGGATGCTCTTAATTTTTTTATCCCCAGTCCAATAAAGTAGATTGAGCTGAGAGAGAAAATCTGGGCCCAAATCAAGTTAATTCCATGGTCAAATAGATTTGAACATGCTTCTTTCTGATCCCAAGCCCAAAATTCAAGCTCTACTTTACTAGAACATTGGTCCTGTGTTACGAATATTTCATTTTCAAGAAAGAAGGCAAAGACTAATCAAATCTTTATTACAGTCATAGACCAGCATAAGCATCTTCATTATGATTCTCTCCCACAGAGAGAATAAGATTCACAAACTCCTAACTTTATAGCTGAATGCTCAAATAGCAGTTCGTTTGCTTTATATTCTATATAGGAAATAGGCTGAAGTATGGAGGGTATTAGTTTAATATTGGCAATTATAAGTGCAGTTGAGTCATTATTGTGTAAAGTATTTCTTTTTTTCAGAGTTTGGAGTATACTTTAAGAACCATGATGTATTGGTTTAGCTCAGGAATGGGCAGATGTTAGGAACCTTTAATCAGTGTTTCTCAACCTTGACAATTTTAAGGCATGTGGACTTCAACTCCCAGAATTCCACAGCCAGCAATGCTGTCTGTGGAATTCTGGGAGTTGAAGTCCACATGCCTTAAAATTGTCAAGGTTGAGAAACACTGCTTTAAGTGATTTTCAGTTTATATTCTATATAGAAAATAGGCTGATGTATGGATTTGTTGTTGTTGTGAGTTGTGAAGTCATGTCCGACCCATCGCGACCCCATGGACAACGTTCCTCCAGGCCTTCCTGTCCTCTACCATCTTCTGGAGTCCATTTAAGCTCACGTCTACTGCTTCAGTGACTCCATCCAACCACCTCATTCTCTGTCGTCCCCTTCTTCTGTTGCCCTCCATCTTTCCCAGCATCAGGCTCTTCTCCAGTGAGTCCTTACTTCTCATTATTAGTTTAATATTGGCAATTATATGTGGGGTTGGGTCATTATCGTGTAACATATTTCTTTCATCAGAGTTGCTTGGAGTATAATTTAAGGACAAAGATGTATTGGTTTAGCTCAGGAATGGGCAGGCATTAAGACAGGAATCTCGCTAGGTGATTTTCAGTTTTGAAAAAGAAAACAAAACAGCACAGTTGCTCATTTGAATCTAAAAAAACCCAAACCCTCTCTCTTTCTGAAGAATGAAAGAGGAACTGGAGGGATTTGTGAGTAGAAAAAAAAAAGATTTAACTTCAGGCACTGAAAAGCATCTCTGGATCATGAATGCAGAAGGGAGGGAGATGGGCAAGTTAAGAAATATGAAGTATAAATGAAATGCATTTATAGCTCTGCAGTCTTAAGCGGGTGACTAGGTTCCTATCCAGGACTTAAGATCATAAATTACTGAAGTTGATAAGTTGGCCACTCAGTTGTTAAGTCAATCTGGCTTCCCCATGGCTTGTCAGAAGGTTACAAAAGGTGATCACATGATCTTGGGACACAGCAACGGTCATAAGTGTGAACCAGTTGCCAGGCATCTGAAATTTGATCACGTGATCATGGGGATGCTGCAAAGGTCGTAACTGGGGGGAAACAGCCATAAGTCACTTTTTCCAGTGCCGTTGCCACTTTGAACGGTCACTAAATGAACTGTTGTAAGTCAAAGACTACCTGTTCTACAGATGGTTTGCCTCCATTATTTTTTTCCTCTGCCAACAGCAATGCTCCAGAGGTAAAATCCTACTTAGGACCTTCTGGCCCAGAGGTAGGCAACCTTGGCTCTTTTATGACTCGTGGACTTCAACTCCCAGAATTCCTGAGCCAGCATAGGAATTCTGGGAGTTGAAGTCCATGAGTCATAAAAGAGCCAAAGTTGCCTACCCCTGTTCTAGCCAAAATAAAAGAAAGACAGGCTATCTTCTCTACCAATTTCCCCCTCTCTTTGCAACTCTCACCAAGTACCCCTGTGATATTTTGAAGAACCTCTCAAGCAGATTTGGCTTATTCTGCCAGTGAGAAAATATTGGGTTGGGAGGCTGTTTGGGAGTTTCTACCGATAGAAGGAAGTCGGGGGGAAAAAAAACACCCTTGGATGTAAGCCATCGGTGTTCTTGATGAGACACCCCACATAGTTTCCAAAACATGTTTATGAAACTGAGGCGAGAGTGTTGTTTACTTATCCCTCTACCTCAGTGTTTCTCAACCTTGACAATTTTAAGGCATGTGGACTTCAACTCCAAGAATTCCACAGCCAGCAATGCTGGCTGTGGAATTCTGGGAGTTGAAGTTCACATACCTTAAAATTGTCAAGGTTGAGAAACACTGCACCTAGAAAATGAAAAGTGAAAAAAAAAAAACCTACATGGTCCTTGACTTAAAACCATTAATGGAATGACTGTTTGAAGTTACAGTTGAACCCCGAGTTGAAAAAGTCTCTTTAAAGCAGTTTTCTCCAAATTTGGCCACTTTAAGACTTGTGGACTTCAGCTCCCAGAATTCCTCAGCCAGCCCTGAGGAGAATATTTGTATGTCGAGGTTGAAGTGAGGAGGGGTCCTTGGTGCTTTCTTGAGCTGGGTGGGGGTTTTGTCTTGCAGATGTTTCATTACCAAACTAGATAACACCATCAGTGCACCCAGTTTGGGTAACGAAATGTCTGCAAGAAAAAAAACACACCAAGCTCAGAGAGCAGCAAGGACCCCTTATGTTTAAACTGCTTGATTGACATGCATGTGCAATCCTAAGGAACAGTTGTACGTTCTTATTTCGTATTTGTGAAATTGTTAGCAACTCAATGCATGTGTATACCTAGGCTCATTCAAGAGACCCAGGGCTTCTGGCTATAGGGAGTGCTCGACATACGGCCATAGTTAAGCTGCCAATTTTTGTTGCTAAGTGAGACAGCTAAGTGAATTTTGCCCTGTGTATGAACTTTCTTGCCACAGTTGTTAAATGAATCGGTGCAGCTGTTGTTAAGTGAATCTGACTTCCCCGTTGACTTTACTTGTCAGAAGGTCACAAAAGGTGATTACATGACCCCGGGGACACTACGACGATCACAACTATGAGTCAGTTGCCAACCGTCTGAATTTTGATCACGTGACCAGGAGGATGCTGCAATGTTTGTTAAGTGTGAAAACTGGTCATAAGTCACTTTTTTCAGTGCTGTTGTAACTTTGGTCACTAAATGAACTGGTGTAAATGGTCAGGGGTGGGGAACCTTGGCTCTTTTATGACTTGTGGACTTCAACTCCCAGAATTCCTGAGCCAGCACAGCTCAGCATGGAAACCTCTCCCCTTCCCCTCAGCACGGCTGGCTTAGGAATTCTGGGAGTTGAAGTCCACAAGTCATAAAAGGGCCAAGTTGCCCAGGTTGCCCACCCCTGATCTAAGTGTTGGGCTGACCCAGGACTGCTTAGTTTCAGTAAGCTTAAGCTTCAATTGCTCTATCTTTAAGTCATAGTCTATTTTGCTTCAGGTGAAAGTCTCCACCTGGAGGCAAATGGATTTCATAAATGATTTATGCAGAAAATCAGTCTTGAAATTGTCACTGCCTGTTCTCTGCTAGTGAGTTACTGGATTGATTTCTGGCTTCTTAGTTTCACATGTCAAATTTGAATGGAAATAGAATTATCACTTTTTTCCCCCTCTCCTATGCCATCCAATCAATGGGGGGGGGAATCACTTCCAGCTTTCTACGTTGTTTTTTTTTTTCTATTTAGGTATGATAAACAGAATTCATGTCACAAGGGTTGTGAAGTTTGTAAAACTGATTCCTTGAATTGTGCTGTGCAAATTGGCTATCTCAGCAATCCCCTTCCCTCTTTTCACTTTGAGGTGATCACCTAGTTCAGGGGTAGGCAACCTTGGCTCTTTTATGACTTGTGGACTTCAACTCCCAGAATTCCTCAGCCAGCTATGCTGAGGGGAAAGGGGGAGGTTTCCATGCTCAGCCATGCTGGCTTAGGAATTCTGGGAGTTGAAGTCCACGAGTCATAAAAGAGGCAAGGTTGCCTACCCCTGACCTAGTTCAACTAGTTCAACCCCCCTTTAATGCATAGAGTCCTCAAACTTGGCCACTTTAAGACTTGCTGGCTGGGGAATTCTGGGAGTTGAAGTCCACAAGTCTCCAAGTGGCCAGGTTTGAAGACCCCTACTTTAATGCCTACGTGGAGAACTGATTACATTTGCCATTGGGATATATCACTGTACAGGTTTTCCTTTTCACACGGCTGTTGCAGCATCCCCACAGTTACATGATCAAAATTCAGATGTTTGACAACTGGTTCATATTTATGACAGTTGTCGTGTCCCAGAGTCATAGTCACTGAGGACTACCTGTACTGTAGGAGAGGGGTCTCCAAACTTGACAATTTTTAAGACTTGTGAACCAAGTTCAGTCCTGGTAAATACTTGGATGGGGGACTACCTGAGAAGTTCTCAAAATGAGAACAGCATTGAGAAACCTCATGGAGATGAGACACTTGGGGTCAAACGCAACTTAAAGGTAATTTGAATTTGAGAACGACAGGTCACAACACTTGAGAAATAAGGCTTGTATTTAATTTCATGTTACATCTTCAATCTGCTGGAAAGAAGGAGAACTTAGCAGCACAAACAGCAAAGACTTTGGGGATTAAAAGCAGACCACAAGGAGTGCTTTTATAGAGGGCAAGAGTTGTTGACCGATGCAGAGTTTTTCTGAAATACGGAATCCCAAAGCTTGTGCAGGATTTTCAATTAAAGAGGAATCTTATTAGTAACGTCCTTCAGAAAGTTATTTCTCTAAACTGTTTGTTCTTTGAGGAAAATACAGTTAAGTTATCAGCGTTTAAAACCTAATTCTCCACAGTCCAATGAATTTTATCTTACACAGAATTGCATACTGTGTAAAGATAGTTATGTTCCTTGCATTGGGAACATCTCAGCAGGATTAATAAACCTTTTTTGTTCTTTAGGGGTTTGGTTTGGTTTTTTTGCCTAGAGGGAGAAGGAAAATTGGCTGAGTGAATTCTTCAGTAGTATGGCTAAAATTGGGAAATTATTGATTTTTATCTTATTTCTGGATTATTTTGTCTTATTTATTTATTTATTTATTATTCGACCTTTTATACCGCCCCTCTCCCGTAGGATTCGGGGCGGTTTACAGCCAGATTAAAACACATAACAATAATAAATATTATTACTAAATTAAATTAATACCTAGACTGTCATTAAAACCAATTAAAATCCCATTCTTAAAACCCTAGCTACCTTGTTATAAAAAATTTACTTAAAAAACCCGAGGAGATCTAGGCCAGGCCGGCTTGATTGAAGAGATGAGTTTTCAGTTCTCTTCTGAAGGTGCGGAGATCATGACACGTCCGGAGTTCCGGGGGGAGCTCGTTCCACATTGTCGGTGCCCCCACAGAGAAGGCTCTCCCCCTGGGCGCCACCAGCCGACATTGCTTAGCCGATGGCACCCTAAGGAGGCCCTCTCTGTGGGAGCGAACTGGTCGGTGGGAGGTATTTGCTGGCAGAAGGCGGTCTTGTAAATAACTGGGTCCTATGCCATCTTAGATTTTATTCAACAAAAATATCCAATATAACAGAGGTCCCCAACCTTTTGGGCACCAAGGATCAGTTCCGTGGAGAAAGGTTTTTCCACGGACCGGAGAGTACATGGTTTTGTGTACTAACTGCATCCCATGGATGGGGCTTTGCTTGTTTGTGCAGACCGGTTGCTGTCATGCCATGGCCTGGTACCAGTCCACAGACCGGGGGTTGGGAACCCTTGCAAAATAACATAATGAAAATTTATGTGCCTGTTTCTTTATTTGAAAAGGCAGGTAGTTGTTGTTAGTTGTGAAGTTGTGTCTGACCCATCGCAACCTCATGGACAATGTTCCTCCAGGGCAGCGGTTCTCAACCTGTGGGTCGCGACCCTTTTGGGGGTTGAACGACTCTTTCACAGGGGTCGCCTAAGACCATCGGAAAACACATATTTCCGATGGTCTTAGGAATCGAGACACCGCTCTCTCTGTTGCAGCCTCACTCTCTTCCATCTTCTTTTCCTTCTTACCCCCCTGCGAGCTTGCAATACACCTCAGGGCCTCACGTTGCCTCCCGGAGGACCCAGCTGTTCGGCGGCCGGAAGTTGGAGCCGCTCAGCTGTTGGTCGGGACGCCCGCGGAGCTGACCTGCACGTTGTCCTAGACCTCTCCCCTGCCCGTTCATGTCGAGCCCGCGGGGACTTGACAGGGAGAGAGGAAGGGAAGGAGGAAGGGACTCCTCCTCTTCTCCTAAGGTTCAAAGCAGGATCACCTTCCCAAGGGCAATCCCAATTCATGTGTTTCTGCAGTACCTCCTCAGCGCTCCCGGGAACGGGGCGGGGGTAGGCTAGGCAAAGAAAAGCCACGGAGCCATGAGCTAAGATCACAGGCAGGCTGGGGAAGGGGGTAAAGAAGAGGAAGGGGATTGGGAGAGAGGAAACGCCAAGCTTGTCCTCGCCTCTCCCAAGAACCTCCTGCGCCACCTCACAGGAACACCTGGTTTCAGATTTACACTGCAAAAGTTTTTCTCACGCAGAGGAGAGAGGAAAAACAATTGCAGAACACTCAGGAATCCCTTGCAAGGTGCCATGTACCTTGGTGCTTATTTCCTAACACCTTCCCCACCCCCGTGTTTTCTGCTCCACCCCGAATTCACCTCCCTTCCACTCTCCCATCTATGGTCTTAATACAGCCCTCAGTCTGTCTCCCTAAAATTCTTCACTCAGGCAGGCTTCCAGAATTCGGCTGGCAGGATGCAGGTAACCCCTCCCCCCTGTCCTGCCGCCTCCCACGGCACCGCGCCTCCGTGTCTCAAGCCTCCGTGGCACAGAACTGTTGGCGTTATGCTTGGGCGGAAGATTTTTTCTTTTACAGATGGGGCGGGTGGGCCCGACATTCGCGGGCAGGCAGGACCCTGCCCGCCGAGCTGCCACCTCCCCATCGCCCTCCACGCCAGCCGGCTCTGTCGCCAGACCTCCCAGCTGACCGGCGCAGGTCCGGAGGTCGCCAGCTGACGGGTGCAGGAGTTCGGCACTCTGCCGCCTCCCCTTCGCCCTCTGCACCAGCCAAAGCGTTCCCGGACGTTCCAGCTTACCGGCGCAGGTCCGGAGGTCGCCAGCTGATGGGCGCAGGAGTTCGGCACTCCGCCACCTCCCCTTTGCACTCCGCACCGGCCAAAGCGTTCCCAGACGTTCCAGCTGACAGGCGCAGGTCCGGAGGTCGCCAGCTGACGGGCGCAGGAGTTCGGTGCTCCGCCGCCTCCCCTTTGCCCTCCGCCAAAGCGTTGCCGGACATTCCAGCTGACGGGCGCAGGTCCGGAGGTCGCCAGCTGACAGGCGCAGGAGGTCGGCGCCGTGGCGGCCTCCCAGCCGTCTGCTTCTTCAGCTGGAGCAGTTGACAGGGCTTGCATGGCCCGCAAGGGCTGCTGACGCGTTCCCCGCAGCCAGCAACCCTGGTAACTGCTCCAGCCGAAGAAGGCGGCTGGGAGGCTGCCACGGCGCTGACCTCCTGTGCCCATCAGCTGGCGACCTCCGGACCTGCACCCGTCAGCTGGAACATCCGGCAATGCCTTGGCTGGTGAGGAAGGCGAAGGGGAGGCCGCCGCAGTGTCGAACTCTGCACCCATCAGCTGGCGACCCTCAAATTTGAGCTTGCCAGCTGGGAGGTTTGGCAAGGGAGCTGCCGTGGAGGGCGATGGGGAGGCATCTGTAAAAGAAAAAGTCTTCCACCCAAGCATAACTTTTAAGGATTTTAAGGATCTTTGAGAGGGAGAGAGAAATAGAGAGAGGGAGAGAAAGAGGGAAAGAGAACTAGAAAGAGTGAGAGAGAAGAGAGGGAGACGGAGAGAGAGAGAGAGAGAAAGGGAGAAAGGGAGAGAGAAAGAGAGACAGGGAGAGAGAAGGGGAGATAGGGAAAGAGAAAGGGAGAGACAGAGAAAGAGAGGGAGAGAGAGAAAGAAAGAGGGAGAGAGATTAAATTACTAACATGGTTGTTCAGTGAATCTGGTTTCCCCACTAACTTTGCTTGTCACAAGGTTGCAAAAGGTGATCACATGACCCTGGAATAATTTTATGGTTGGTCACCACAACATGACGAACTGTATTAAGGGGTCGCGGCATTAGAAAGGTTGAGAACCACTGCTCCAGGGCTTCCTGTCCTCTACCATCTTCTGGAGTCCATTTAAACTCACGCCTACTGCTTCAGTGACTCCATTCAGCCACCTCATTCTCTGTCATCCCCTTCTTCTATGGCCCTCAATCTTTCCCAGCATTAGGCTCTTCTCCAGGGAGTCCTTCCTTCTCATTAGGTGGAAAAGGCAGGTAATAAAACTTTATTGTAACATTTTACTGTGTATTGGAGCAATGACTACACTTCTGTTTATCTAGCTACCCTTGAATTTGAAAAGTTACATGGGAGATGAAATTTGCCTTTGCTTTATTGCAGTGGTTCTCAACCTTTTTCAGGTTGAGACCCCACTTGCGCCGCCCATGCGCGGCGCGACCCCGACCCGCGCGCGCGCGTGCACGACGGGCTGATTCACACATGCACGTTGCACGCACGATGGAAAAAAAACAAAACAAAATGGCGGACTGCGATGGCCCGATCCGCGCGTGCGCGGCGCGCGCACGACGGCCCGAACCACGCATGCGCGGCACGCGTGCGACAAAAAAAACAAAAACCAAAATGGCGGATCGCGACGGGCTGATCCGTGCATGCGCGGTGTGCGCGTGACGGGCCGATCCGTGCATGCGCGGCGCGCGTGACGAAAAAAACAAAAAAACCCAAAAAAACAAAATGGTGGACCGCAATGGGCTGATCTGTGCATGCGCGGCGCGCGTGACAAAAAAATGGCGGACCGCGATGTGCCGATCCGCGCATGCACGGCGCGCGCAACGGGCCGATCTGTGCATGCGCAGCGCGCGCGCGACGAAAACAAAAACAAAAACAAAAAAAATGGCAGACTGCGGTGTCCGGCGACCCCCGCGAAACGGTCGTTCAACCCCAAATCGGGTCGCGACCCATAGGTTGAGAACCGCTGCTTTATTGTCTTCTAGGTCTTGAGCCAATTACTGGTGACCCGCTTGATAGGATATTACAGGTAGTCCTCAACTTACGACAGTTCATTTAGCCACCATTCAAAGTTACAACGGCCTTGAAAAAAGTGACATGACTCTTTTTCATACTTACGACCGTTGCAGCATCCCCATGGTCATGTGATCAAAATTCAGATATTTAGCAACTGACTCATATTTATGACAGTTGCAATGTCCCAGGATCATGGGATCTCTTTTTCCGACCGTCTGACAAGCAAAGCCAACGGGGAAGCCAATTTCACTTAACAATCATGTTACTCATTTAACAACTGCCACGATTCACTTCACAACTGAAAGGTTGTAACAGTGGGGCAAAACTCACTTAACCAAACTCACTGATCTCTGTTTTGCTCAGAAACAGAAATTCTGGACTCAGTTGTGTGTCGTAAGTTGAGAGCTGCCTGCAGTGGTTTAGAACAGGGGTAGACAACCTTTTATGACTTGTGGACTTCAACTCCCAGAATTCCTGGAAACTCCCCCTTTCCCTTCAGCATGGCTGGCTCAGGAATTCTGGGACTTGAAGTGCACGAGTCATAAAAGAGCCAAGGTTGCCTACCCCTGGTTTAGAAAAGTACATTGATTTCTCTTTCTCTGATAAACTGTTCAGTGCATACCGATTGGGCATTTAAACACATGTGCAAGAAAAGTATGTGTTCCTTGCACATTCAAGAAGAGAAATGATGGGCTGTCTGAAGAAACGTTTGTAGGTTTAATTTTCTAAAACGTGGTAACCCATATCCAATTACCTACAAGGACTCTGGTAGCGGTTGTTATGATTCCTCGCCAGGCAGTGGATCCGGCAGCTGAGTCCGAGGAATCAAATAAGAAGGAGGAGCCTGGAGTGACATTAGAGTCAGAGAAAGGCTCTGAGGAGCTCCAAGACTTACAGTCGGATGAGGAGCCTGGCCCCTCCACTCGCGCTCAGGCTGAGACACAGCTGTGCTAGGAGCCTGAGTTGGACAGTGATGAAGAACAGATGGGACAAATCACGGATGCACGAATGCGCAGGAAAGAGAAGTGAGTAGGACAGAGGAATGCAGTGGTGTGGCTCCAAAGGCAAAGGAGAAGGCATTAGGAAGCCACGCCTTGA
This sequence comes from Bothrops alternatus, assembly GCA_034064705.1. NCBI lineage: Eukaryota > Metazoa > Chordata > Lepidosauria > Squamata > Viperidae > Bothrops > Bothrops alternatus. The sequence goes on along the minus strand of JARGCV010000112.1, from coordinate 71,871 downwards.
CTGAATTATAAAAGGGAAGGGGTGGGAGGTGCTTGTTGCTGAAGATAACCATTTGTGTTGAGGATAGAGTTTCTGTGGACTTTGTTTGTTTGCCTTGGACATTGACTCAGGTCTGTGAGAATAAAAGGGGTTGTTTTTTTTCTTGCGGTTCCTGCCTGTTTCTTGGGAGAGGAGTTTCTCCTTGTGAGCATAACAAGGACTCACGTAGGCTGGGATAGAACAGCGGTGCCTTTGACTTACAATCCCAACTTGGCCCAAAACTCTCCTTTCTAAGTGAAACAAGAGTTCAGTGAGTTTTGCCCCATCTTATGACCGTTTTTTTTTCTACAGTTGTTGAAGTGAATCATTGCTATTGCTAAGGGAACTTGCATGTGGCTATTCAGCAAATCAGGCTTCCACCATTGTTGTCGGAAACAACTGGGAAGTTACAAATGGCGATCCCGGGACAATGCAACTATCATAAATCTATGCCAGTGTCCAAGCGCCCGAATGTTGATCACATGACCATGGGCATGCTGCAATGGTCATAAAGTGTGAAAAGTGGTCATCGGTTACTTTTTTTTGCTGTAACTTTGGTCACTAAAGACTACCTGTCCTTTCTCATCTAATCATGTTCTGATCCAGCACTCCGCAGAAGTGCTGAGACATTTATACCACCTGTCCATTTCTGGTTGACAGAGTCAACTGAAAATGCCAATAAAAGAAGACAGAATTTTTTTAAAGTGATCTTTCTTAGAAAGAAATGCGCAATCTGATTTTTGGATTATTTTTTTTTTTAATTTCCAGTAAGTTTTAAAATCCTCTATTGTTGAGACAGCAGTCGTTTGAACAACACCAAGCTATCTGAGACAAAGCCAAATATAAATGTCTTTTTTTCTGACTGGTTATGAACTTTCTGTGGAAACCGCGAGGCCACAGGCAAATATGATGTTTGCCTAATTTCCTGACAGTTAGAACAACTAACCAGTGGAACAACCAGCCTCCAAAAGTTGTGAAAGTTCCAACACTGGAAGTTTTTAAGAAGAGACTGGAAAGCTATTTGTCTGAAATGATACAGGATGCAGACAGGCTTGGGGCGTGTGAGCTGCGCTCTGCCCCTGGGCCTTTGATTGGGACTGTATGTTGTATAAGTGGTAATAGTTATATAGTTTTTATATTGTGTATTACTTTTTTAATTGGTTTATATTTTTGTACTTGTATTTTTTGCTGTGAGCCGCCCTGAGTCTGGGGAGAAGGGCGGCATATAAGTCAAATAAAATAAATAAAATAAATAAATAAATTGGACTAGAAGACCTCCAAGGTCCCTTCCAACTCTATAATTGTTATTGTTGTTGTTGTTGTTACGGTGTTCCTCAACTTTGACTCTTTGAAAATGTCTGGACTTCAACTCCCAGAATTCCCCAGCCAGCATCATTACCCAGTTAACAATAAGATCCCTCGGTAACTTAAATAGTTTTGCAACACCTGGATTTTAATGTTGTGCTTCGGATTGCTGCTAGAGTCTGCTGCTGACATGTTTCCTACTTTCTGTCTTTTGCATACGCAAGATCAGGCTGTGATTAAAATGTGCTGTTGTCGAAATGAATGACTGGACAAGTCATACTGTACTGTACCTTGCACAAATGCCTGAGCTAGACCACTGTCAAAAGGCCAGGGAAATCAAAAGATCCAAGGCACTTCAAATGGATATAAAGATTTATTGCAAGCTTGAGCACTCTACAAGAAATATCCAATATAACATAATGTGCCTATTTACTTATTTGAAAAGGCAGGTAGTGAAACTTTATTGTAACATTTTACTATGTATTGGAGCAATGACTATACTTCCATTTATCTAGCTATCTTTAAACCTGAAAAGATGCATGAGAGATGAAATTTGCCTTTGCTTTATTACAGGGGTTCTCAACCTTGGCAACTTTAAGACTTGTGGACTTCAACTCCCAGAATTCCTCAGCCAGCAAAGCTGGCTGAGGAATTCTGGGAGTTGAAGTCCACAAGTCTTAAAGTTGCCAAGGTTGAGAACCCCTGCTTTATTATCTTCTAAGTCTGGAGCAAATTACTGTTGACCCGCTTGAGAGGACATTACAGGTAGTCCTCAACTTACGACAGTTCATTTAGTGACAGAAGTTACAACAACCTTGGAAAAAAGGTGACTTACGACATTTTTTCACACTTAAGACCCATGTGGCATCCCCATGGTCACATAATTAAAATTCAGATGCTTGGTAACTGACTCATCCTTACGACGGTTGCAGTATCCTGGGATCATGCGATTCCCTTTTGCACAGGGTGGATAATAATCAATGGTTTTTTTTAAAAAAAAAATTAAAAATCGGATTTTTTTTATTTAAATCAGTTTTTTTTATTTTTATCAAATTTATTTTAACAACATGCTTTTGGAGTAAAGATACATTAATAATTTAGTTTATTCAGCATGAAATGGAGCTTAGTTATGTAGCACGAGGCTGTATATTTTGCAATAGTTACATTTTTTGGTAAGCTCATTCAATGAATCCATGCTCTGCAAGCTGAGATAACATGCACTGCATCGATGCACTCACACAATTTCACAGTAACCATGAGATAAATTGTAAAACAAAGTTCAGGAATATCCCTTCATCCCATTGTTTTGCAAATCTATGTACACTACAAACTGTATGATTTTTTGTAGAGAAATGCATCTGTACCAAGCTCTTAGTGTTTTAGTTAAATAAAAGAATTTGAGTAGCTCTCCAACTATGTGTGATTAACCTATTAACCTAAAATCGGTTCTGATATCGCTGTTTTACTAACCCGACAGCTTATTATTCTAAATAGGAAACCTTCATTTTGTTTGCAAATAATAATATTGAAGAATCTAACTACCAGCAAGAATGAGTCTTTACATTTAAAGAGCACCTGTCATTTCAGATCCATCATGGCAGCCTGTTAGCGGGCATCCACTCACCTGCTGCCTGCCACGTTCCTCACTTTGTGGTGTCATTTCCGCATCACCAGACGTCCCATTAAAGTGAATGGGACTGTCGGTGAGTCAATAGCGGGTCAGAGGAAGATCCGCTTTACATCGTGATTTAAATCATGTTTTACATCGTGATTTAAATCAACTTGATTTAAATCAACCCTGCTTTTGCAACCTTCCGACAAGCAGGGGGAGCCCAATTCACTTTACAACTGTGTTACCAACTTACTAAGTTATTCAGTGATTTGTTTAAAAGGGTCATCAAATGGAGCAAAAATCACTTAACAAATGTCCCACTTGGCAACAGAAATTTGGGGCTCAATTGTGGTCATAAGTCGAGGACTACCTGTACTAGAGGTCCAAATGAATTGATAGTAGATAAGAGTAGAAGGAATTTAAGGTGGGCTGGACTTAGATCCCTTGTGGGCACGCAGGAACTCATGACTGATGACGCCTTTGACACCTCCTTTGGGCTCAGCCTATTCATCTCCTACAACCTCTGAGCTTAGTTTGCCCAAATTTATTTATTTGGGTTTGTATGCCGCTCCTCTCCGGGGACTCGGAGCGGCTAACAACATATATATAACAATGAATTACAATAAAAAAACCCAAACAAAGATATCTAAAAAATCAATTTAAAAAAAAACACACACATTCAATTCAACAATCAACCACAATCATCCCCAGGCCTGCCGGCAAAGATGAGTTTTTAGATTTTTCCAGAAGGCCGGGAGAGTCGGAGAAACGCGGACTTCAGGAGGCAGTTGGTTCCAGAGGGCGGGCACCACAACAGAGAAAGCCCTCCCCCTAGGGCCCGCCAGACGACATTGTTTCGCTGATGGGACCCGGAGGAGGCCAACCCTGTGCACTCTCACCGGTCGTAGAGAAGTATGTCGCAGAAGGCGGTCCCATAAGTATCCTGGCCCCATGCCATGAAGGGCTTTATAGGTAATAACCAACACCTTGAATTGGGCTCGGAGACCAATAGGCAACCAATGCAGCATGCGGAGAGTTGGTGAAATGTGGGCACAACGCGGAAGGCCCACAACTGCTCGTGCAGCTGCATTTTGCACTAATTGTAGTCTCCGAACACTCTTCAAGGGTAGCCCCATGTAGAGAGCGTTGCAGTAGTCTCTCTTTCTCTGTTAGAAAGTAATATCAAGATCCTAAGTTTGCCCTTGAATATTACAAAGGATTAATATGAGATGTACCAGAACCCCTTTCTGCAATAGTCCCCCAAAAATAAAAAATAAAAAATCTGTGTGATTTGTGTTCGCAGAAGTACAATGTGCAATGCTTGAAGGCATCTTTATTTTCTCTTCTTCAAGTTGTTTGATTCTTGGCTGTGTGGTTTGTTTTGTTTTGTTTTTGTCAAAAAGTATAGAAAGTGGTTTGCCACTGCCGTCTTCTAAGGTATTTTTCTGCTTTGCAGCCTCAGTCTCAATTTTGGCGTTTTTCAGTTTACTACCCATTTATGAACCAGGCCCAGACATGCTTAGTTTAACCAAAGTCAGCTAAGTGCTCCTACCTAGTTAGCCTTTTATATTATATCCCACTAATATACTGTGTTTTCCCAAAAATAAGACTGGGTCTTATATTAATTTTTTGCTCCAAAAGACACATTAGGGCTTATTTTCCGGTTAGGTGTTATTTAGGGGGAAATACGGTACTAAATGCATCTGTCTGACTGACGATCTTAACTGGGGCTTATTTTTGAGGTGGGACTTACATTACGAGCATCCTGAAAAATCATGCTAGGGTTTATTTTCCGGTTGGGTCTTATTTTTGGCAGGGGTAGGCAACCTTGGCTCTTTTATGACTCGTGGACTTCAACTCCCAGAATTCCTGAACCAGCCATGCTGAGGGGAAAGGGAGAGGTTTCCAAGCTGAGCCATGCTGGCTCAGGAATTCTGGGAGTTGAAGTCCACAAGTCATAAAGTGGCCTAGGCCTAGGCCAGAGGTAAGTAACCTTGGCTTTTTTATGACTCGTGGACTTCAACTCCCAGAATTCCTGAGCCAGCCATGCTGAGGGGAAAGGGAGAGGTTTCCATGCTCAGCCATGCTGGCTTAGGAATTCTGGGAGTTGAAGTCCACGAGTCATAAAAGAGCCAAGGTTGCCTACCCCTGGCCTAGGGTTAGGCAGCACTTAAGATTTGAAGGAGGAAAGGACTTTTGGAGTGTCCAGAACTGCTCACAAAGCACTGGCCTACAATTCTTTGGACATCTGATCTTTCTTAGGAACAGGTGCACCTGTGGAGGGCCGCATTGCAATGGGGGGAGGGAGATAGTTGGTTTGAGGAGTTGCAGGTCATGCTACCCACACTTCCAATTCTCTGTGAAGCAGCTTGAGAGTAGAATGCTGCAACAACTCTATTACAGACCCATGTATCTGTAAACATAATAAACATATTAACTCTATTGCAATCAATTCGGGCACTGAACCCTAATGAATAACAGAGTTGGAAGGGACTTTGGAGGTCTTTTAGTCCAACCCCCTGGTCAAGGGTCTAGGGCAGGGGTCTCCAAGCTTGGTAACTTTAAGATGAGGACTTCAACCCCCAGAATTCCTCAGCTATCCATGCTGACGGGGAATCCCTGGGAGTTGAAGTTGACAAGTCTTAAAGTTTGCCCCAAGGTTGTCAACTTTACCATTTCAGAGAAATGGTTGTCCAGTCTCTTCTTAAAAACCTCCAGTGATGGAGCATCTACAACTTCTGGAGGCAAGCCGTTCCACTGGTTAATTGTCCTCACTGTTAGGAAGTTTCTCCTTATTTCTAGATTGGTTCTCTCCTCGATTACTTTCCATCTTTTGCTGCTTGTCCTGCCTTCAGGTGTTTTGGAGAGTAGCTTGACTCACTTTTCTTTGTGGGAGCCCCTTAGATATTGGAGCATAAGCAACGTGGAGATGAGCCAGGAAGTTTCAAGTGCCAGCTTCATAGGGTTGATTTCTGACTTTATGTTGAGTGGGGAGATTTAAAACGATGGAGCGGGGGGGGGGTGTTATTTCTGTATGTATACTTTTGAATAAAACAAAGGCTTCAACTTGATTAGGAACTTAGTTTGTAAGCGTTTCCAGATCATGTGAAGCCTTGTTTGGATATAAGGGACTGAGTGCTGAAATCCTCTGCGGAGTTATGGAGATTCAGCAATGGAACGGGTGCACAATACTGTGCCTGATCCATGAGCTGTTGTTACGTGTTCAGATATGATGCCCACAACTTGCTTTGGAAAGGGGTGTCCCATGCTCGTTAAAGATATGAACTGCCTCTTTTGGAACCCTGTTTCTTACAGCCTTGGAAATCCTACTTAGCTCTTATTTGAAGCTATTATAGATGTTATTGCCCTTTGCAAACTGTGCAGGTTGCCAATTTTTTTTAATGAATTTCTTTACTGGTTGTAGAGAGCCTTCAGGAAAGAGAGTTTGCTAACCTTCCATTCCTACCAAGGAGGCTGATAGTTTAATCCAGTGATTGCGAACCTTTTAGAGACCGAGTACCAAAAACTGGCCCCGCCCCCGCTCCACCCCCTGCCCCGCCCCGCCCCCCATCCCCCGCCCTGCCTGCCCACAGGACCACTCACCACCTCCAGGGCCTGCTGCAGATCACCCAGGCAGCCCAGCAGCGCTATGGCGGTTACGCCCTCTGCCCGCGCCCTGCAGCATCAACTGTGCATGATGGGGTGTGAGGGCAGAGTCTTGTCTATGCTGCTTGGCTGCCATGTCCTTGGCTGCGCTGCTCCGGGTGGGCCACACTCAGGGGTGACTCTCCTTCAGGGGGGCTGTTGGAGAGGAGGGGTCGCCGGGGGAGGCGAAGCTGGTGCAACGGCACATGTGCCCACAGAGAGGGCTCCGAGTGCTGCCTCTGGCACCCATGCCATAGGTTCACCACCACTGGTTTAATTCATAATTGTGAAGCCTATTGTCACAGCCTGATCAAAGGTGTTTTATGTATGCTGGCAGTTGGTAGTGTGCAGTTTTTGTTGTTAATTAAGTCGTGTCCGACTCATTGCGACCCCATGAACAACGTTCCTCCAGGTCTTCCTGTCCTCTACCATCTTCTGGAGTCCATTTAAGCTCTGGAGTCCATTTAAGTTTTTGTTTACTTTTTGCTTATATATAATCAGCTTGGACTTGTTTGAGAAGGTGGGCACAATTTGAAAGGCTAAGAGCTTCCCTTGTGGTGAGTAGATAGGCAGTTGTAGACTGGATACTAACATTGTAGGCCTGGCCAGGGGACAGCTTGTTTCCAGTTTTTAGGATCAGTTTTCCTTGAATACCAAATCATGGCCTTTTCTTTCTTGCAAGCAAATGGATGCTTTGGTTTAACTGTTAACGCTTCCTTTCTCCTAAGGTCCGTCATCCTGTCATCTGTGCCAACAATCATGTCTTCTGCTCTATTTGTATTGAAGTATGGCTGAAGAACAACAGCCAGTGTCCTGCTTGTAGGATTCCCATCACCCCTGACAATCCTTGCAAAGAGGTCTTAGGTAAAGTAACTCTCTTTCCCTTTAAATACGTACAGTGTTCTTTTATACCAGGGGTCTTCACACTTGTCCCTTTTATGACTTGTGGACTTCAACTCCAGGCACTCTGGCTGGGGAATTCTGGGAGTTGAAGTCCACTAGTCATAAAAGGGCCAAGTCTGAAGACCCCTGTTTTATACTCTAATGCAGAGAGAGAAAGCTAACCCTTTGTCCCCTTGCTGGGGAGAGGCCCTTTTGCTTGAGATCAGAAGGGAGAAAATATGAGTGAGTCCAACCACTGATTTTGCCTATGAAGATTCTCAGTCACTCAGGTCCCAAAGGTGTACTTTCAAGAGACAACTTATTTATTTATGTATTTATTTATTTATCAAATTTGTATGCTGCCCTTCTCCTGGGACCCAGGGCGGCTTACAGCAATAATGCAATAACAGATAAGAAATTTAACAATAACAATTAACCATTTAATCTAAAACACATTTCATTTAATCTAAAACACATTCATACAACATGCAATCAGAATCAAGATACAATCAGTGATGGGGAAACATTCCTAGGCCCAGGGGCAGAGTACAGTTCACACGCCCCAAACCTGTCGGCATAGATGAGTCTTCAGTAATTTCCGAAAAACTAGGAGGGAGGAAGCAGTGCGAACTGTGGGAAGCTGGTTCCAGAGGACTGGGGCAACGACGGAGAAGGCCCTTGCCCTAGGTCCCGCCAGATGACACTGCCAACTGGACTCTTCTTGTTTTTCTTTGGAAGACGTTTCGCTTCTCATCCAAGAAGCTTCTTCAGCTCTGACTGGATGGTGGGGGATGGAAGGATTTATACTCCTTGAAGACAGCTGGTCATTTACACTCTTTTAGAGAGACTTTGAGGCCACCTGAAGGCTTATATGTCACCCTGTGAAAAAGCACCTTTGGGACTGAAAATCTCCATAGACATGTTGCAGAAAATGTTTTTCTTTCTTTTTTAAAAATATATATTTAATATTTAAAATTCAAAGAAAAACAGAAATAAGAAATTAGGGGAAGGAAAAGGAGAGGGGAGGGAAAGAAAATGTGAGGTACAAGGGAAAAACAAAAAAGTTCAGTTGCCTCTTGAAAAAACAGCTTTGGGACAACCACTAATCTTCCTCTCTTATTCACTGATTTGCTAGATAGTTAGTCTAACTATCCACTCTACCCCCCCTCTCCTTTCTCAGGAAGTTAATTGAGGAAAGAAAACATGGCAAGTTTTAGATGACGACTTACAACAGCGGTTCTCAACCTGTGGGTCACGACCCCATTTGGGGTCGAACGACCATTTCACGGGGGTCGCCAAACATCGCAGTCCGCCATTTTTGGGGGGGGGTCGGCCATTTTTTTTTTGGTCGGCCATTTTTTTGGGGGGGTCGGCCATTTTTTTTTTGGGTTGGCCATTTTTTTTGGTCGGCCATTTTTTCCCCTTTGCCATGCGGGCCGTCGCGCCGCGCATGCGTGATGCAGGCCCACCATTTTTTTTTTTGGTCGGCCATTTTTTTTGGTCGGCCATTTTTTCCCCTTTGCGATGCGCCCAGCCGCGCATGCACAATGCGTCCCGTCGCGCCGTGCATGCGCGATGCACCCCGTCGCGCCGCGCATGCGCGATGCGCCCCGTCGCACCACGCATGCGCGATGCGCCCCGTCGCACCACGCATGCGCGATGCGCCCCGTCACCCATGTGCGATTTGCCCCGTCGCGCCACGCATGCGCGATGCACCCCGACGCCCATGCGCGATGCGGGCCGGGGTCGAGCCCCAGAAAAGGTTGAGAACCGCTGACTTACAAGCATTTTTTTTTTTTAAACTAAACTGAAAATCGGATTGTGAATAAAGGCAAATATCCCAGGATCATATTGCAGGATCCAATCTGGGCCGTTCACCAGGACCAGAGGCTGAACGACCCAGCTTGGATACTGAAAATCAGATTGCCCATCACTGCAATTAAATAGTGGAATACACCCATGGAGCTGTGCGCAGCAACCTGTTAACTTAGTTTTTCTGAACAGATTTCCAATTGAATCTAGATGATGATGATGATGATGATGATGATGATGATGATAAAAATCATTGTTGGCTGACATGTTGCAACTTTTCTCCATGAGGCAGTTGCCACTTTTTTTTTTTGTTTATGCTGGCTGAAACAGGAAAAAGCACTTTTGATGGGGGGTAAAGAGGGAGGGCTTCACGGAGCTGTTTTCAAGATGGGCCCAATTTAAGGCTGATCTGATTTTCCTGCAAGGATGCAAAAAGATAGCATTGATATGAGATTTCTTTTAATATTTTTTTTTTATTTTGCTACAGGAGGAACGAGCGAAAGCAACCCGGTGTTTAGCCCTGCTATTCGAAAACAGCTTCGTAAAACCAGGCTGGAGATACTTCACAAAGAATACGAGGTACGACTGCAGCAAAGATAGTTGCTTGAGAAATGTTTTATCCATTAGCACGACTGATGGGAGACAGCATGCTTCTGTACCTCCAGAAGTGCTTTTTTGTATTGATGTGGATGAGTCTGAGGATCTACCAAGAGCTTTGCAAGGAGTTAGGGGCAGCTCCCTGCATAGGAGATAAATTCCTTGTGTGTCTAACCACACTTGGCCAATAAAGAATTCCTATTCTGTTCTGTTTTATTTCTATTCCGCATTCTATTCTATTCTGCATTCTATTTTATTCTCTATTCTATTCTCTATTCCAGTGGTTCTTAACCTGGGATTTTGTTTTTCAGGGGGGCGATGGAACAAAAAGGGGCGACAAGGGGGCCAAGGAATGAAAAGAGGGTGATATGGGGTTAGTGGAGAAGTTTTGGGGACACTTTTGAGCCTTCCCCTGTGGCTCCAAGCCTCCTCCGCCATTAGCAGAGAGAGACAGAGACAGAGAGAGGCACTTGTGCTTCTCTCTCTCTCTCTCGTTCTCATGCGGATTTGCCCCCTCGCAGGGCTCCTGATTGGCGCTGCGCCCGGGTGCCCCGCCCACTTGGAGAAGCACGGCCAGGAAGTCCCTCTCCCTGGCTGGCCCCGTCCGCGATGCACGTGGCCGGGGAACCGTGTGGGGAAGCCCCGGGATCCCCACTGGGAGCAGCCCACCAGAGCCTCAGCTGAGCGGGCCAGCCTTCCCGTAAGCCACGGCCCTGAGGGAGAGCAGCCCCTGTGATCCCCAGCCACGGGACCGTTGGCCCAGCTGGCCGGGAAGGCGTGTCGGAGTCCCAGCTGCTTTGTCGGCGAAGAATGTGAAGTGAGCAGAAGATGGGGGGGGAGAAAGGGAGGGGGAGGCATTTTCCAACCAGCAGCAGAAAAGCCCCGGCCAGACCCGCAGGAGCGCCGCCTCCTGGGGCCTGGTGCTGGCTTCGTTGCCCTCCTCCTCCTCCCCTTCTTCCTCCTGCTGCCCCCCAGGCGGCAGTCCCGGCTGGGCCGGCGACCAACGGGCATTGCTCCCTGGGTGACACTGGTTGGTTGTGTATTGCCGGGAGCACCACGTGGTGCGGAGTGGCCCCAGGTCTTCCAGCACGACGGACCTACCGGCAGCACGGGAGGCTCCAGCGTTGGTCCTGGTGGGAGGTGGTTGGTTGCCCCGGTTGCAACTGAGGACGCCGGCGGCACGGGAGAAGGTTTGGCGACGCAGCTGATGGTTGGGGCATTCTGCAGATGCCCTGTGGCCCTGACTTGAGCCCGGGGACGCCAGTGGCACATGGGACGGCTTGCCAACGTGACTGTGAGCCAGGGCATCCCCGCAGCCCAGCGGGCAACGGAGCTGGGTGCCTCCAGCAGCGACAGGGTGTCTTCTGCTGCCTCCTGCCCCCCTCCCTGCCCCTTCGGCGCCCTCTGCCTTTCGTTCTCTCTCTCTCCTCACCTGGAGAAAGAAGGGGGGAGGGAGGGAAAGGAAAGAGAGAGGGAGAGGGGAAAGAGAAAGAGAGGAAAGAGAGAGAGGAAGCGCAAGTGCCTCCCTCTCTCTCTCTCTCTCTCTCTCACACACACACACACACAGACACACACACACTGAGTGGGAGAAGAGGACTGGCAGACTAAGGGCAGAAAGAGGGAGAGAGAGAGAGAGACCCTTTTGACATCTAAAATGAAGATAACACTGAAGATATATATATATATAATAAAGATAAAAAAAGGATATATGCAGTGTTATCTTCATTTTAGATGTCAAAAGGGTTTTGCGGCTCCCAGTGTTTTGTTTTCAGTGGGAAACGGGTCCAAGTGGCTCTTTGAATGTTTTGGGTTGCTTACCCCTGCTCTACCCATACAGTGGCGCACCATTGGCCAGAATGGGCAGTGATGGAGGGGGGAGTGTTTCTTTTGAAACATCGCATGCTCTTTTGTGTGTCTCTTTGTATTGTACTTTTTTTTAGCGTGCACTCCAGTTCGATATTATATTTTCTTTGTGTCTTTTTAATCCTTTTTACAGTGTGCGTGACTATATATACTTCCCTCGAATCTTAATTTAGTTTCAGAGTTTTCATCTTGAAATTCTTAGTTCCTGCATTGCGGTTTGTTCTTATGCCCTTTTTATATTTCTTTTTGCATCTTAAATTTCACTTGTAATTCAATCATTAAATGTCACTGTTTTTCTTTTCGGGCATTTCACTTTCTTGCAATTGAATTTTGTTTTCAGCGGTCATTACATTTAAGTGTCTTGAATAAATAAGATAATAATGAAATACATGTATCACGAAGTTTGGGAATAAAGTGACGGGTGGCACCAAACTTTTTCACACAGTTGAGGTATGGGAAAAAGACTGGAAATAAATTATTTACATCGTATGTCCTGATGACAATTTTAAAGAAAACAAAAAAAGTGTTGGCATAAATTGAAGAATTATTTCCTATGTTGTGATTGAGAGGTTATGTTGGGGGAGGGGGGCGATGACAGCTTCCTCATTGGCTCAAGGGGGCGATTCGTTCAAAAAGGTTAAGAACCACTGCTCTGCTCTATTCTATTCTGTTCTGTATTCTGCATTCTATGCTTGCTATGCTATTCTATTTTATGCTATTCTTTTCTGCATTCTATTCTAATTCTATTCTCTATTCTATTCTGCATTCTATTCTATTCTATTCTGCATTCTATGCTATTCTATTTTCTCTATTCTATTCTAATTCTATTCTAATTCTATTCTATTCAACTCCTATTCTGTTCTGTTCTGTTCTGTTCTGTTCTATTCCGTTCCATTCCATTCTATTCCATTCTATTCTATTCTGTATTCTGCATTCTATGCTTGCTATGCTATTCTATTTTATGCTATTCTGTTCTGCATTCTATTCTCTATTCTATTCTATTCTATTCTATTCTGCATTCTATTCTTCATTCGAGTCTATTCTCTATTCTATTCTGCATTCTATTCTATTCTATTCTATTCTATTCTATTCTGCATTCTATGCTATTCTATTTTATTATCTATTCTATTCTAATTCTATTCAATTCTAATTCTATTCTATTCAACTCCTATTCTATTCTGTTCTGTTCTGTTCTGTTCTATTCCGTTCTATTCCATTCCATTCCGTTCCATTCCGTTCTATTCCATTCTATTCTATTCTGTATTCTGCATTCTATGCTTGCTATGCTATTCTATTTTATGCTATTCTGTTCTGCATTCTATTCTAATTCTATTCTCTATTCTATTCTATTCTGCATTCTATTCTTTATTCGAGTCTATTCTCTATTCTATTCTGCATTCTATGCTATTCTATTTTATTATCTATTCTATTCTATTCAACTCCTATTCTATTCTATTCTATTCCTAATTGATCATGAGAAAAAAATTCCACACATATTCATTTGTGTGCTTTGATTGTGCGTATCTGTAGGACGGGTGCTCCCCGACTTGCAACCACAACTGAGCCCAAAATTTTGTTGGTAAAGCGAGACAATTGTTAAGTGGGTTTTTGCCCCACTTTATGACCTTTCTTACTGCAGTTGTTAAGGGAGTCGCTGCCATTGTTAAATTAGTGAAATGGTTGTTAAGTGAATCTGGCTTCCCCCACTGACTTTGCTTGTCAAAAAAAGTCCACCAAAGGCCGATCACATGAGTGACTTCATACATACACGCCAGTTGCCAAGTGTTTGATCACATGACCCTGGGGATGCTGCAAAGGTGGTCAGTTTTAAGTCCGTTTTTTTTTCAGTGATGTTGTGACTTCAAACGGTCACTAAACAAAAGGCTGTAAATTGAGGTCTAGCTATCCATTCTGGGATGATCAGGAGAATTATTTAGCACAGCGGTTCTCAACCTTTTCCGGGGCTCGACCCTGGCCCGCATCGCGCATGCGCGGCGGGGCGTATTGCGCGTGCACGGCGCAATGGGGCGCATCGTGCATGCAGGGCACAACAGGGCACATCGCGCATTTGCGGCGGCCCGCATCGCAAAGGGAAAAAAATGGCCGACCAAAAAAAATGGCGGGCCTGCATCGCGCGTGCGCGGCGCGACGGCCCGCATGGCAAAGGGGAAAAAATGGCCGACAAAAAAAAATAAAAAATGGCCGACCCAAAAAAAATGGCCGACCCAAAAAAAATGGCGGGCCCGCATCACACATGCGCGGCGCGACGGCCCACATTGCAAAGGGGAAAAAATGGCCGATCAAAAAAAATGGCCGACCAAAAAAAATGGCAGACTGCAGTGTTTGGCGACCCCTGTGAAATGGTCGTTTGACCCCAAATGGGGTCGCGACCCACAGGTTGAGAACCGCTGATTTAGCATGTGTTGGGAGCTTGTTGAAAAATACTATTTCAGTATGAAGTATCTTTTTTTAAAAAATAGAAATTATTGGCTGGAACAAAAGGATCACCCCAATTGTCAGAGAGCCGTGCAGTGATTCCCTGATGGTACTCAGTATATACAGGTGTAGTCCTCGACTTACAACAGTTCATTTAGCGACCATTCAGAGTTAACAACGACACTGGAAAAAAGTGACTTAAGGCCGTTTTTCACACTTACGACCATTGTAGCCTCCCCATGGTCACGTGATCAAAATTCAGACACTTGGTGGGTGGTTCCTATTTATGATGGTCACAGTGTCTCCGGGGTCATGTGATGCCCTTTTGCAACCTTCTGACAAACAAAAGCTAGTGGGGAATCCAGATTCACCTAACCACTGTTAACTAACTTAACAAATGCAATTATTCAACTTAACAACTGTGGCGAGAAAAGTCACAAAATGGGGCAAGCTCACTTAACAAATGTTTCACTTGGAAACAAAAGTTTGGGCTCAGTTGCAGCTGTAACTCGAGCACTACCTGTAATTATTACATCCTTGTTCTTTTAGAAAAATGCCAAAAATCAATAACACCCTGATACACTTGAACCAAGTGTATCTCTGTGCTGAAATGCTACAACATGGGTCTCCTTCTCACCCAGTCCAGCAATTTCGTCTTTCTTCCGTCCTGCCCTCACTTATCCCCCAAAACTCTTCATCATGAGTGATTCCATTATTTGGATCACTTTCATGTTTTCCTTGTAAATATTTAACAAATTATTCCATGTGAACTACTTGTGTGCCTGAAATACTGGATCTCATCTTTTCCTTGGCATACCCAGCAAACATGTATACTATATATTCAACACTTAACTTTTATATCGCTTCAGATCTTATTGCTTTAAGTCAGGGACTGCTCCAGGCACAGCAACTAAATCAGATCTGCTTACCCTGCTATCAGAATTAAGATGGTCAGGCCAGATGATCCCTTAGTATGATCCAGCAGAATTGTGTATCACTTAATGGGATCCACGCACATGTCATTTGGCGAAACACACTTAAATCTAGAACATTTATCAGATTCTGCAGTGTGGTCACCCTTCAGAGCTCTCCCTGAGAATTAAAACATTGTGGCTTCATCTGCTTTAAACTGGTACTGTCAGTTGTGGTCTCTACTTCACTCTGGACCTTTTATCCACTAGGATGAGATAGAATCACTACAGAAAGAGTTGGAAACTCTGAAAGGAGAAAACCTCAGCCTGGAGTCCCAGCTCAAATCTGTCCTACATCCTGAGACCCTGCAGGTGCCAGAGAGAACTCAGGATAGTCCACAGCCCACGGACAATGAGCACAAAGTGGATGCTGAGACTTTGGCAGCATGGACCCAGAAGCTTCAGGCTGCCAATGACATGTATGAGAAAGTGAAGGAGGACATGGAAAAATTAATGGAGGTAATGTCTGTTGATGCAACTAGGTGGCTACCTGTGCATTGGCTGTTGACAGGGCACGGGTCAAAGAGGATTGGGACCTCAAATTGTCTTAAGTGTAAATGCTCTATTAATGGCCCCAAAGGTGCTTTTTCAAGAGGCAACTAGACTTTCTTTGTTTTTCACTTCTCATACAAAAAGCTTCTTCAGCTCTGACTGGATGGCGGGGAATGGAAGGATTTATATTTCTTGCAGACAGCTGGTCATTTGCATTCTTTTAAAGAGTCCTTGAGGCCTCCTGGAGGTTTATCTGTGTCCTCAGGGTCACCTGAGTAGTATAAATGGGTATGGAGCCTTCTTGGAACTGCTGAAAGGACTGTGTGTGGAGCTGTATTTTCTGCAGGATGTTTCTGTAGCTCCACAACACACTCCTTCCAGCAGTTCTAAGAAGGCCCCACACCCATCTGCACTACTCAGGTGATCCTGATGACACAGAATAACCACCAGGTGGCTCAACAACTCTCTAAAACAGACATGTCAAATACAAGGCCCGGGGGACAGATGCGGCCCGCGGGGTGGTTTCATGTGGCCCGCGAAGCCATCCTGGAAACAGTGAGGGAACGGCCCCCGCTGCCTTGGCCCTGACCCAGGCCGGCCGGGAGCCAGTGTACAATTTTGTGGTGGCCATCTATGCTGAAACGCATTCAGTCCTAGCTCCACAAGTCCGTCTGGAAACAGCGAGGAACCAGCCCCTGCCGTGTCGGCCCTGCCCCCTGGGTGCCTGCTGGGGAGGTGTCACCCTTTGTGAGGAATGAAGAAATGGACCATGCCTTGGCGCTTGCCCTGGTCCCACCCCCTTCTGCCAGAGACCCTCAGATCTGTCCCACTCCTGCCCAGGCCCCCACGGGCACCCTTGACACAAACGATGTAGAGCTGGCCATGCCCACCCAGTAGGCCACACCCACTCCACGCCCACCCAGTAGGCTGGCCACAGCCCCCCGTCCCCCCGAGGGCGACCGCAATGCTGATGCAGCCTTCAATGAAATTGAGTTTGACACCCCTGCTCTAAAAGAAGGGAAACGACCAGCTGTCTGCAAGGAGTATAAATCCTTCAATTCCACACTATCCAGTCAAAGCTGAAGAAGCTTCTTGGTTGAGAAGCGAAAATGTCTTCAAAAGAAAATTAAGGAAGTCCAGTTGCCTCTTGAAAAAAGCACTTTTGGGGCAATCATGACCTGGATGACTGAGAATCTCCATAGACATCTATGATACTCTATTAATAACAGAATAACAGAATTAGGAGGGACTTTGGAGGTCTTCTAGTCCAACCCCCTGCTCAAGCAGGAGACCCTATACCAGGGGTGTTAAACTTGCAACGTCACGTGGCGTGTCGCGACGTATTGCGACTTTTTCCCCCATTGCCGGCAATGGGGTGGGCGCGTTTTTGGCATGATGCACGCAGCCCGTGGGCCGGCAGTTTGACACCCCTGCCCTATACCATTACAGACAAGCGGCTGTCTGGTCTCTTCTTCCAATCCTCCAATGATGGAGCACCCACAACTTCTAAAGCAGCAGTTCTCAACCTGTGGGTCGTGACCCCATTTGGGGTCGAACGACCGTTTCACGGGGGTCGCCAAACACGGCAGTCCGCCATTTTTCCCCCATTTTTCCCCATTTCCCCTCGGCCGTTGCGCGCCCGCTGCGCATGCGCGATTCGGCCCGTCACATCACGCATGTGCGGTTCAGGCCGTCGCACCGTGCATGCGCGGCGCAGGTCGGGGTCGCGCCATGCATGGGCGGCGCAGGTGGGGTCTCGGCCTGAAAAAGGTTGAGAACCGCTGTTCTAAAGGCAAGGCTGGGAGAATGTTCTTGAGAGACAGGAGGAGGCAGAGAAGCTGAAGACTGGGCAACAGATAGATAAGAGGCCGCTGAGCCCTCAGAAAGAATGAAGCTGTGGCAGGCCTCTCAGAAAGGAGCCTCCCTCAACTGTGAAAGCCGGGAGGAAAAAAATATATACTTTTAGACTTAACAAGATTCTGTTGTTATAATAAAAGTGTCACAGTAAGGTGCTTCTTTTCTGGACTACCTTAAAAGGGTTTATCGTACAGTACAGTAAGCAACCGAAATACAGGTAATCCTCCACTTAACGCTACATGAGACAACCATTCAGTGAATTTTGCTCCATTTTATGATCTTTCTTGACACATTTGTTAAGTGAATCGCTGCAGTTGCCAAGTTGGTGACACAGTTGTTAAGTGAGCCTGGCTTCCCCATTGACTCGACTTGTCAGAAGGTGACACAAAGAGGATCACGTGACCCCCGGGGGACGTTGCAACCGTCATCAGTAAGAGCCAGTTGCTAAGCGTCCAGATTTTGATCACATGGTCATGGGGATGCTGCAATGGTCATAAATGTGAAAAACAGTCATAGGTCACTTTTTGGGGTGCCGTTGTCACTTCGAACGGTTACTAAATGAACTGTTCTAAGTTGAAGACTACCTACAAGGTTCAGTAATGGTCAGTTGACCTTACGTTCTTTGACCATGGTCAAATATCCTGTTCAATGAAAAACACTCCTGCAGAGTGATGTACTTTTTCTTGTTTTCTTGTAAGATCAAGCCAAAATGCTCCTAATGGCCCATAACCAGGACCAGGCACCTCATTGCTATACAGTTTTCTCTATAAACAGAATTATGTGGCCTCCCTCAGGATCCCAGCAACCGGTTAGGGCCCACAGAGTCGGCCTTCTCCAGGTCCCGTCAGCCAGACAGTGTCGCCTGGCGGGGCCTAGGGGAAGAGCCTTCTCTGTTGCGGCCCCGGCCCTCTGGAATCAACTCCCCCCGGAGATCCGTATCGCCCCCACCCTCTCCGCCTTTCGTAAACTGCTTCAGACACATCTTTGCCGACAGGTCTGGGGTGGTTGACATCTTGCCCCTAGCCAGTGTATGTTTGTGTGTACGTTTGTTGTATGAATGGTTTCTTAATTTAGGGGTTCTCTTTTTTATATATGTATTATGTAGTTTTTTAATATTAGATCTCTATTTATGCTGTGAGCCGCCCTGAGTTCCCGGAATAGGGCGGCATAGAAATTTAAATAATAATAATAATAATAATAATAATAATAATAATAATAATAATAATAATAATAATAATAATAATAATCAGGATAACTGATGCCCTGCAGCTAATCTGAGCTTCATCTCCTACCAGTTACTAGTTCACGAGACCAATGCTAGGAGATTGCATGGCCATTTGACTCCACGGTATCTCAAAGAGTGTGAATTCACCATGCCTCTTAACTTCTGGCAGCCTTCGTTAAAATAATGCCAGAGAAGTTTCACAGGTATTAAGCTCCAGTAACAATTTAAAAATATTGTTACAGATTGAACATGAGAATTCTGAGGACGTTGGGAGCTGCTACATAGATTCCTATTGGCATCACAAGGGCATTTCATAAACTGCAGAGATGAACTGCAGATGAGAAATTCACCTCTTCTCCTGTGTAATATTCAGTTTATTCAAAGGAAGTTAAAATACAATACACCAGAATATTAAAAAAAATATTTAAAAAAACAAACAACAAACAAGACGAAAAGTGGTCTTTTAAAAACGAAAAGTGGTCTTAAAAAAAAAATAAACACATATATACATAATGTCCCAAAGCTGCTTTTTCAAGACTGGACTTTCTTGTTTTTCTTTGAAGACATTTCGTACCTCATCCAAGAAGCTTTTTTAGCCCTGACTGGACGGTGGGGAATGGAAGGATTCAGTCAGAACTGAAGAAGCTTCTTGGATGAGAAGTGAAACATCTTCAAAGAAAAACAAGAATGTCCAGTTGCGTCTTGGAAAAACACCTTTAGGAAAACAATGGCCTGGATGACTGAGAATCTCCATAGACATATACACCTAATATCATTTCTGGTTGAATGCTGATTGATATAACACAACAATGTTAGCGTACCACCCTTGTGAAACAGGCCCAAAGAATTTTAAACTACTAAATCTGTTTGCAAATTTTTAGCTTGTCCTCTATGTATTCTATTAATCACAAAATAGTTAAGAGGGTAAACAATAATTAGAGAAAAGTAATAATAATAATAATAATAATAATAATAATAATAATAATAATAATAATAATAATAGAAAGGCAAGATTGAAATTCCAAAACCTTCTGTTAACAAATTGTTAATGGTAATCAACTCGTGAAAAATTTGAATCATCTCAAAAATTTATCTCTTCTGAGGTCACTGTTTTGCCCTTGTTAGTGAGCTCGTACTGGAGTTGCACACACCACAGCCATCCATGTCCTGAGCACTAGAACCAGAATGTGCCTTAACGCTGAAAGCTGCTAGCTCCCAATTCTACTTAGAATCCAAGCAGCTGTACTTTATCTTAAGTCCTGGATATAATGGTTCTACAGGATCCCCACTTTAGAATCCCCATAATCATTTATTTCAAATGTGTCAACCCAGTTGGATTGCCTTGGGGAAATTACCTGTTCACTGTGTCATCACGCCTTGCCCTGATGACGCCATTGCTTGAACCTAATTTCAATTTTCAGAAAACCCTTCAAGTGCAGGCTGAAATGCATTTCAGTCTTCTGAGTCCAATCTTGACCTAAATTGTTATGCCTAATTTTTTAGGCATAACAAGACAAGTTAACGACTGTGCAATCTTAGCTGCTCATCCCAAAAGTGGAGCCTCCGGTATCAAGCTGTATCTTGGAGGGATATCTCTCCTGGGACTCTGTGCGTTAGTTGAGCTGGATAGCTCATTTACAAAGAACAAACGGAGGCCATCCGTCTTTCTCAAGGGAGAATTCAGAAGGATGATAGGTTCTAAAACATCTAGAGGAATCTAGACATTTGTCTTGTGGAGAATATCTCAGTGTAAATTATTTGGTTGTTGCTAATTGCTATCATTTATAAAGCCTTAGTAAAACTACAGTTAGAATACTGCATCCAATTTTGGTCACCGTATTATAAAAAATAGAGAGAGAGAGACTCTGGAAAGAGTGCAGAAAAGAGCAACAAAGATGATTAGGGGGCTTGAGGCTAACCATATGAAGAACAGTTGCAGGAATTGAGTTTGTCTAGTTCAGTGAAAAGAAAAACTAGGGGAGACATGATAGCAGTGTTCCAATATCTCAGGGGCTGCCACAAAGAAGAGGGAGTCAAGCTATTCTCCAAAGTGCCTGAAGTCAAGACAAGAAACAGTGGATGGAAATTAATCAAGGAGAGAAGCAACCTAGAACTAAGGAGAAATTTCCTGTCAGTCAGAACAATAAACCAGTAGAATGACTAGCCTCCAGAAGTTCTGGGTGCTCCATCTCTGGAGGCTTTTAAGAAGAGACTTGACAGCCACTTGTCTGGAATGGTCTCCTGTTTGAGCAGGGGATTGGACTAGAAGACCTCCAAGGTCCCTTTCAACTCTGTTCTTCTATATATTTCACAAATGCCTGAATGTTTATTTCCTGTTTGACAACCTAAAGGAAACATTGACTGTCAGAATCACTTCCTGTTTTGTCTATTGATCCCTTTTTTTCCAATCCAGGACCTGCTAATTGCTAATTTCAATATCGATGACCAGATCTCCTTTCAAGGATTCCAATAATCTATCGTGTATCTGGCCGACATCTTCCTGTTTTGCAAATGTCATCTCACTAACAGAGAGTGAGAAGCTCTCTGGACCTTATAGAGATGACCAATAACGTGTGTGATGCCATTTACTGTAACAAGGCCCTGGTGTCCTAGTGATTTAAAAGAGGCATTTCAAGGTTTAAAAGAACCAGCCCTAAAGCCTTTCATTTTTAGGGCTTGTGCTTATAGCTGGAAGAGGCAACTGTTGTTTACGGTAGGGGTCCCCAACCCCTGCTCCATGGACTGGCACCGGTCCATGGCATGCCAGAAACCTGTCCAAGCAAACAAGCGAAGCCCCATCCACGGGATGCAGGCAGCACATGGAACCATACCCCCTCTGGTCCGTGGAACCGGTCTCTAGTGCCCAAAAAGTTGGGAGCCACTGGCTTTTGGGATAGCAAGTAACATTTTTCAAAACTTCATCCCCGAGAGAAATATTTACTACTAAAGAAAAGTCAGCCTGTTGTAGGGAGAGGATGATATTTTTGTACATGAAGCATCTGCTTTATTGGAGAACACTCAGGAAAGGCTGACTTTGTGAACTGCCCTGTTTCTTGTTCTCACTGGTTGGTTGGTTGGTTGGTTGATTGATTGATGATGATCACGTGCCACCAAGTTACTTTTGACTCCTTAGCAGCTACATAGATACAGTTAGTCCTCGACTTATATCACAAGTGAGCCCATAATTTCTGTTGTTAAGTGAAATTTTGCCCCATTTTACGCCCTTTCTTGGCCTGCAGTGAATCATGTCGCCCTTATTTTATTTTTATTTTATGTTCTTATTTTGTTTATTTCATTTCATTATTTATTTTATTAGTTTATTTTAGTTTTTGTTTATTCTTCAAACAAAAGTTACAAATTCGAACGAACAGCATGAAAAAGAGTAAAATGTGAAAGGGACGATAGGCACGTTAGTGCGCTTACGCACGTCCTCTTAGGAACCTCTTAAATATGAGATGAGATCCACAGAAGTTAAGTTGGAATTAAAACTATGAAAGTTAGTAGCTGAAATAACCGAATCGGGTAGGATATGCCAGCCTTTGACAAAAATCAAATTTCTCTATATCCAGCTTACTCTTACAATAAACAATATGAAATCCATGCATTGCTCATCCCTGGGATATTTGTCAATTAAAATAACAGCTGGAAGGAAACTTGTCCATCGTCCTGCTCGAGGAGACCCTATACAATTTGAGACAAGTGGCTATCCAGTCTCTTTTTAAAAACCTCCAGTGATGGAGCACCCACAACTTCTAAAGGCAAGCTGTTCCACTGGATAATTGTTCTCACTGTTAGGAAGTTTCTCCTTAGTGCTAGGTTGCTTCTCTCCTTGATTAGTTTCCATCCATTGTTTTTTGTTTTGCTTTCTGGTGCTTTGGAAAATTAGTTGACCCCCCTCTTCTTTGTGGCAGCCCCTCAAATACTGGAATACTGCTATCATATCACCCCTGGTCCTTCTTTTCTCTTAGACTGGCCATTCCCAGTTCCTGCAACTATTCTTCATCTGTTTTACTTGGCTTAATAGATTAGCCCAATGGAAAGCAGCCTTTGGGATGTTCTAAATTTCTTGATACAATATGTTTGTGCCATTGCCAAGTCTCTTATTTGGAGTTTATTGTATTTTTTTTTTAAATGTCTTGTGTATTGAGTCAAGAGGATTTGTGAATGACTTCTCTTGCCGATAGCATCCTTCCAGAAATGTTCCCCAAGTAAAATGACAAACAAATTATTGTCAAGAGTTTTGTTCTGTGTGTGTTGTGTGTGTGGGGGGGTGGTGGTCTGTCTCTTTGAAAAGAAAGTAGATGCCACTGAGTAATCTTTGTCCGCTTGGAAGAGCATGGAAGTTGTTCAACATTCATTTTGCTGATACCTGCACACCGCGATGTCAATCCATTTAAAGAATTTAGTCATGGAGTGGAGGCAGGAAACATTGAATTGCCATTAGTATATCTCCTTTAATGATCGTTAGGTTGAACTAACACAGCTCTGTTTATTTCCCTGGATAGAAGCCTCATGGCGTATTTTGGAATTATGATTTAAAAATGTCTATTCTCTTGTCAGTTTCCACCTGCCATCTCCCAGGGTAATTTTTAAGTGGTGTTTCTGTTGGATGGAAATCTTTAGGAGTAGAGAATTGGCCTCGGCCATTGCCGTTGTTACATTTCATCCCTGTTCTTCTTAAAATCGGGCCTGGTTGAATCGATGTTAGTTTGTTGACGTTTTAATCCTTTTACTTCCACGTAGGTGAATAAAAAACTGAGGCTTGAAAACGGTAGCCTTGCGAGAGAGAACTTGCAGCTCAAGGCTGAGGTTGGAAGCCGGTCACCCCAGAGGTATGTAAATATTTAAAACCTTTCCATGCATTTTTCATGGGACTGGGCTTTAACTCTTGGTGGGCCAAATGGGAAGGTGTAACGAGGTGAGGGAGCCAAAATGAATTCTGGGCAGTTTCTCCACTTGGCAGTTTATAGGTTGCTTATAGGATCAGCCCAGATTTGTTTCAAATGCACCCTTTAAAAAAAAAAAAAAATGGAACATGACTGTTTGATCCCTAACTTCCCCTTTCCGACACCTCTGTGCGCTTCTGTGCTTTTAATACACTAGAGGCTCATTTTAAATAAGCACATTGCACCTTGCTTCCATTGAGAACCTATGGCCAAATCCGTATATAAATGGACTCTGCTAAATTCTGCAACTTTGGAAGGACAATAGCTTTTTCTTTAGCGTGAACTGCAATCTTTGGAAACGACAAATGAGTAGTAAACCACAAGGCTGTATGTTTCTGCCATTTGTCCTTTTGTAGTAGATGTGCAGTTTGCAATTTAACTCCTCTACAAACTGTAAGCATATAGGAAACAAACTGAGGGAAATAACTAAGGTCAGGAAAGGGAACAGCGGAACACACGTAAATTGAGTGAAGAATTCAGGATCAAGTCTTGCTTGAGAGAGAATCCCATAACTAGAACATTAGAAGTAGAAGTAGAAGATCTTTCTGGTTCTTCACTCAAGTGGACTCTTTAGAGAAGATTAGCCTTGACCTCAGTTCATAACATTGGAAGGGACTGTGGAGAACATCATTTGTGCAATCAGTAAAGGATATTTAATCAAATGCACCTAGGGCACCTTAACCTGTAGCTCCCAGATGCTTCTCAAATCCCACCAGTACCTGTGATCTCGCCACTTACCACAGCAGTAACTTCCAATTTTTCAACAGAGCTTCCAGCATTAGGAAGATGCTCCTCTAATGTTATCTGAAATCAGTTCCCCAGTAGTTTTGACCTAGTTTTTCTAGTCTTACCCTCTTGATCAGTAGAGAACAAGCCAACTTTTGGGCTCAGTTTGGGCATCTAGAGCAGTGTTTCTCAACCTTGACAATTTTAAGGCATGTGGACTTCTACTCCCAGAATTCCAGAGCCAGCATTGCTGGCTGTGGAATTCTGGGAGTTGAAGTCCACATGCCTTAAAATTGTCAAGGTTGAGAAACACTGATCTAGAGCCTCTGAAATTTGGGAGCCTGAATGTAAATGCCCTAGCATGTTGCAGTAGAGAAACTTTAAAATAAAAATAGCATGAAGTAAAACAATCAAGAAGTTCCCTGAATCCTTATTAAAATATTGTTCGCTTCAAGCACTTGCTTTTTTTTTTCTCTCAAAGATGTTGGCGTTAAAGGAGTTACCTTGAGGTAAAATGGGCAGCCAATAAATGTTTTTCTACATACATACATACATACATACATACATACATACATACATACATACATACATACATACATACATACAGTGAGCGGGAAAAGTATTTGATCCCCTGCTGACTTTTTACGTTTGCCCACTAACAAAGAAATGATCGGTCTATAATTTTAATAGTAGGATTATTTTAGCAGTGAGAGACAGAATAACAACAACAAAAAAATCCTGAAAAATGCATTTCAAAAAGTTATAAATTGATTTGCATTTTAATGAGTGAAATAAGTATTTGATCTCCTATCAATCAATCAAGATTTCTGGCTCCTAGGTGTCTTTTATGCAGGTAACGAGCCGAGATTAGGAGCACTCTCTTAAAGGGAATGCTCTTAATCTCAGCTTGTTATCTGTATAAACTGTAAATGTGAAAAATAGTCATGTCACTTTTTTTCACTGACGTACCTTTGAACAGACACTAAATGAACTATTGTAAGTCGAGGACTCTTTCTTTCCTTCTTTCTTTCCTTCCTTCCTTCTTCCCTCCTGTCTTCCTTCCTTCCTTCCTTCCTTCCTTCCTTCCTTCCTTCCTTCCTTCCTTCCTTTCTGTCTTTCTTCCTTCCTTCCTTCTTCTTTTCTGTCTTCCTTCCTTCCTTCCTTTCTGTCTTCCTTCCTTCCTTTCTTCCTTTATGTCTTTCTTCCTTCCTTCCTTCCTTCCTTCTTCTTTTCTGTCTTTCTTCCTTCCTTTCTGTCTTCCTTCCTTCCTTTCTTCCTTTCTGTCTTCCTTCCTTCTTTCCTTTCTTTCTTTCTTTCTTTCTTTCTTTCTTTCTTTCTTTCTTTCTTTCTTTCTTTCTTTCTTTCTATAAAAGCAGAAGATATGCACGGATTTTTCTTTAACAGTTTCAGCCCTGTAGAGACTGAACAAGAGCTGTTCATCAGAGCAGTGTATAATTGTGAGCCTCCAAACGAGTCCTCCTTTTAAAAAGAAAGAAAGAAAGAAAATCAAGCCCTTCTAAAGGATGGTGACAATTACTGAATTTCATATTGGCATTTTTATATGTGACAAGGTGACATTGTGGATGAAATGTACATTGTAAAATGCGGCTGGGCTCTAAGAATGATTGAATGTAAATATTTCAAGATGTGGACCGCTGTTCAAATGTTATCATAAATCTCTGCCATTGTTTTAGGGGATAATTCTTCATGCATATTTGAGTTGAAAGGATAGGACCAATCCCTAAAAGAGTAATCTGCTGGTTATTGCCTTTGTACTGCTAATGGTTTCATGTTCTTCTCTAGACTTTTTTTTTTTAGAAAAGTATTCTCTGCTCCCTTTTATAATACAAAGCTGAGATGAGAGAGAGAGAGAGAGAGAGAGAGAGAGAGAGAGAGAGAGAGAGAATAATGGTGTTGAATATCACTAATGTGATATACTATATATGGAGATAGATAGATAGATAGATAGATAGATAGATAGATAGATAGATAGATAGATAGATAGATAGATAGATAGATAGATAGAAGTTTAATGGTATTGAATATCACTAATGTGATATGCTATATATGGAGATAGATAGATAGATGGATGGATGGATGGATGGATGGATGGATGGATGGATGGATGAACAGAAAACAGTCATGAGGGTTGACTATAGCAAGTTTATCCATGATCTTATGCTTCATATCAGCTGCTGTGCTCTTTAAGGGAGAGAATGGCAGTGACAATCCAGCCTCAAATGTTAGCTACATATCCAGTTGTTCTTACAGGTCTTCTTGAGTCCAGGATGTAGTGTGTAGTTGGTCTATCTTAAATTATGGGACTAGGTTCCTCCTCACTACGTTGAAGTGAGGTGTGTGTGTTTGTGTGTGTGTGTGTGTGTGTCAAATAGTATCTACTGAACCATACCAATGACAAATGTGTAACTGTATTGATTTATTCAAGAAGAGAAATTTAGTTGAAACCGTGAAAATAGTTCAATGTGTTGTGATTGAAGGAGATAGGAGAATTGCTTGCGCTTGTGTTCTGCAAGATCTGGTGCTAGGATGGACGACGCCCTATAGTTTAAGGACACAATCCACCAGGGAAAATTTTGTGTCGCACCTCTATGGAGTTAGGTTCCATGATCAGAGTCTCTGTGCCAAATTTTGGAAAGATTTCGGTATGCCTCTTAATTTGCAGAGAAAAATTATTGGTTACCTATCTGTTACTAAGCCTCTTGTTTCTTTATTTCCCAATAAATGGAACGGGGTTGTCTGTGATTTAGGCTGGGTTCCAAAGTAAATACAGGTAGTCCTCAACTAACGACCACAGTTGAGCCCCAAAATTTACGCTGCTAAGTGAGACATTTGTTAAGAGAGTTTTTGCCCCACGTTACAACTTTTCTTGGCACATTTGTTAAGTGAACCACTGATTGTTAAGTGAATCTGGCTTCCCCAGATGATGCTTGTCAGAAGGCATCAAAAGGGGATCGCATGACCCCAGGACACTGTGACCGTCATAAATATAAGCCAGTTGCCAAGCATCTTGATTTTTGATCATGTGACCCTGGGGATGCTGCCATGGTCCTAAGTGTGAAAAATGGCCATAAGTCACTTTTTTCTTGCCATTGTGACTCCGAGCAGTCACTAAGTAAACTGTTGCCTGTAACATGTTCTCTAGATCAGCGGTTCTCAACCTGTGGGTCGCGACCCCATTGGGGTCGAACGACCATTTCACGGGGGTCGCCAAGCACCGCAGTCCACCATTTTATTATTTTTTTTTGGTCGGCCATTTTTTTCCCTGTTGTGATGCGGGCCGTCGCGCCGCGCATGCGCGATGCGCCCCGTCGCGCCCCGCATGCGCGATGCGGGCCGGGGTCGAGCCCTGGAAAAGGTTGAGAACCGCTGCTCTAGATGATCTACCCCCGTCCTTTTCTTCTGACACGACCTCTAGGAAATTGCGTTGACCATAGTACATTTTGTCGGTGTTGCATCAGTGTTCCTTTCATTTTTGTGGGATTCTTTCTGCTTATTTATTTGTTTGTTTGCTTGCTTGTTTGCAGGTTAGGGAGGTTCACCATGGCAGCCCTTCAAACCAGGCTGGAGCAATGTGAGCAGGAAACGAACCGTCTTAAGAAGGCGTTGGAAAGAAGCGATGCCTATATAGAAGATCTGGAGTCACAGATCGCACAGATGAAGCGGGAATGGGACCAGAGGAAAAGCACAAGCCCGGAAAATGTAACTGCCGCCTCCATGGAGGATAAAGACTGTGAAAGTCCCCCCAGCAAGGCTTCCCCAAGCCCTCAAGAACCCATAGATCCAACTTGTTTGTGCGCTAGTCATAGCCCTAGCGATCTTGAGGAGCCAGCAGGACTTTTAGGGACCAGCAATGATGTCTGCTTAAATTCAGCTAGCCAGGCTTGTTCGGATGATCCGGTTACCCCAGGATCTGCTGGAAGAGATGTTTTCCGAAGCTCTCAAGAGGGTCTTTTGGATATTGGCAGCTCTGACATGGATACCTGTTCGGAGCCAGCCTGGGATAAAATTGAGGACTGTGCACCCTATAAAGAAGAACTCTACGATCTTCCAGATCCGTGCACACCGTTGTCTCTCAGTTGCTTGCAGTTAAACACTCCCAATAATAAGGACGACCCTGCAGCAAAAGAGGAAACCTCGAGTGAGCCATCAACCTTCCTAAGGAAATTGGAATTTGAGGATTTCGGAGAGGCTTCCGACGACTGTAACAAAGATTCCCCAGAGCACAGCGTAAGCAGTTGCGAGAGTAGCGAACACAAGGAAGGTTGCTTCTCTTCAGACAAACCAGACTTTTGGAACAGGTGCCAGCCACATTATCGTGAGAACTTGGACTTTGAAGGTTCGGAACCCAACACGGCCACCAGTGACTCTGCAGAGTCTTTATCCAAATCAAGCGAAAAAAGCCATAACCCGGGCGTGCTGAAAAAACTGCACACGGTTCGTTCTTCCGAAATGAATCGTACCAGGACATCTAGCGAGGCGTCTATGGACGCGGCTTACCTCGATAAGATTTCTGAACTGGATTCCATGATGTCGGAGTCGGACAACAGCAAGAGCCCCTATTACACCTCCAGATCTTCTTCTGACCTGGATAATTCTTGCAAAACGACCCAGTGTCCTGATCACTTAACCGAAAACGGTAAGAACGAAAAGGAAAGGAAAGAGCCGCGTCCTCTGAAGAGTCCTCTCAGCAGGGATCCTTCAGAAGAGGGAAACGAGTGGAAATTTGCGACTTTTTCCATCCTTTCTCCATCTTCACTGGAAACCACGGAGTCTTTCCCGCTGTTTGCAGGCCGGACTTCTGAAACGAGTGAAATAAAGCCTCAGAGCTTCTTATTCCAGAGAGAGCTTTCCCCAAGCTTTCTTTTCAACAGCTCTCAAGGACCTTTTGATGAGCATAAACTGGGCTCCTCTCTCTTTAAGATGGCTCCTGAGCTTCAAAACCTCCATAACCAACTCCAGTCTCCTTGGTCTTCATCGTTCGTACCCGACAGAAAAGCCAAAAGCATCCATTCATCGGCCAAAAGGAAAATTCAGAGCAGCCTGTCCAGTGCAAGTCCATCAAAAACCACCAAGAACTGATTTGTTATGTGTTCTTTTTTTGTTTTGTTTTTTAAAGCGCTATATATATATATATATCTATATAGTGCCAAAAGCACTATATGTATATATATAGTGCCAATGTGGAAACTGTTCACATTCTCACTCTCCACTTTATGTCTACAGGATATTCTTCACGAGGCCTCCTTTGATCTCAGTCTGTCCATTATTTGAAAATCTGAGTGATGGAGCTTGAATATTCTCTCTGTGTCTCAAGTCTAGAGCTCTTCATTAAGAGGAGCTCTTCAAGTTTTGATATCTTGGGTTATTTTTAAAGTTTAGGTTGTATGAATGTCCACTGCTCTTTATATGTCCAGTTACTGAGTGTGACAGATCTTCAAAACGGTTCAGCATTGAAACCAGACTTTCTATAGGTAAAGGCATCTGTGGACAGCTTTTTAGCTGGTTTTCTTAGGCAACACTGATGACAACTATTGCTTAGCCTGGCTTCTTGGAGAACCTGGCTGTGAGAATAAAAATGTTTGCCTGTTCCTTAGCTGCATGAGTCAGTCTATCTCTGTGCTGAATTATAGCTTTTAATGTGTAGCTGTTAACACCTTTCTCTGACAAGTCTTTAGTTTGGGGGGAAATGTCAGTTTGCTTCTGTTGGAGAATCCAGGTTTTTTGTTGTTTTTTTTTAAGGAAATTTCCCGGTGCTCCATTGTTGTACAAGAGTACGTGATTTGTGTCTGTGTAGTTCATAAAAAATGGGTTGGTATGCTAATGGCTTGTTTACCGAATGTGCATTTTACATGAATACTGTACGGTTTTACATTAATACTGCATGATTTTCTATGTGGAGTGAATAAAGAAAAAAAAAGTCACAAGCACCGTAACCATTTGATGTTGCTTCAAGTAGTCAATTAAGGCAGAAAAGGATTGTGAACTTGTATAATTAGAAATCCTTTCTGAAGTTTCATTAGTTTGTTTTCTGATGGGAGTGTACACACTATTTGTTAAAGTAAGGTAATACAAGTATAGATGATAGAGCTGTATTAGCTGACATTCTGGATATATGTAAATATATATTATCTATAATTCCAAACAACGGATCAGAATCTGGATGGGACAGGCCCATATTTGGATCATTATCAGGAAATTCCACTGTCAGGCATCAGATAAACACAAATGGTTGTATCCTTTTTTATTTTCAATAGACTAGGACAATATTTGCAGACCAAGTTAAGACTTTAGGTTAATCCAAATAGGTGTGGGGATTTTTGAACTATGCTGTACAAAACTGGATATTTTAGGTGCCTGCAGCTCAAGACTTACAACTATAGCAGCAGACTTACAAGAAGTTGACAAGAGATGAGATGTTTGTGAAGAAGAATAACAC
The DNA here is from genome assembly GCA_034064705.1 of Bothrops alternatus. Taxonomy (NCBI): domain Eukaryota; kingdom Metazoa; phylum Chordata; class Lepidosauria; order Squamata; family Viperidae; genus Bothrops; species Bothrops alternatus. The sequence goes on along the minus strand of JARGCV010000112.1, from coordinate 41,027 downwards.
ATTTACTGAATGTGGTAGAATTGTTGCTGAATATACATTAGTGCCCCCAAATCAAAAGTGTGTTGTTTTTAGTGGAAATTGATTACTTTGTGTAAATCAGCAGACAAATTCTTTGTCAGATACAGAAAGTAAAACATTGATAATGACATCATGTTGTCCCATAAAGTTATGGGTCTTTTATGGGCAAACCTGGAAAAGAGCATTAACCATATCGGATTAAGGTTGCATAGATTTAATTAGACCAATAGCAAATAAATATGGAATAGTAAAAGAAATGCTCACCAGCACGAACAGAGTTATATAGAATGCATCCTCAAAGAATAAATACGATCTTATCTCCTGAAACCAGAAGGACATGTGTTGCTGGAGGTGTTCATAAGTAACAAACCATCTCTTAAACTCACCAGGGAAGTAAAAGAATGGAACATCCTATCAGTCTACCTAAACATTTGGGCAGCCATTCTGGACTAACAGTGCTGCAACTATCTTGGTTGATGTTGATAACTCTAAAAATGGTTTAAGGTATTTGGTCAAAAGCTGAGATTGAAAAGGAGATTCCAGAAACGATAGGAAGGATCTTTATAGAAGAACAAAGAAGAATGCACTGAAGTGAAGGAAACCTCAACTGAAGATGATTAACAGTGAGGTTGAATTTTTGAGGAAGTCACTTTAGAGAAAACAAGAATATCTTCCAAGCTAGCAGCTGGTTTTATAACATATGAGGTTCTTTTCATTACCCTGTGTGCTTTCCCCCACATTCCATCAGGGCGTTATTTGTGACTGAGAGAGCAAAGCACATAATTTTGCAAGGTTGCTAACTTCGTCAGAAAGACCTTCCCAACTTAAGAGTGGTAGCAGCCAAGGGCAAAATCGCATTCAACTACAGGACTTAAGAAAAACTGGATTATCAGAATGGATTTTAAAGAAGAAAATCCAAAATCCTAAATATGGGGTGATCTTATTTCATCCTCCCTGTCATTGCAAACTGCCATACTTGTTGCAGCAGGCTAATGCAGTTACTTGTCAAATTTGTCACTTCTGTGAAATAGGTCATATACTAGCTTTCCCTTCTCGTATTCCTAAGCATAAGAAATAACGGCATCCTAGTTAAATTGAGACATGTAAGCCAGTTGCTGGCATAAGCTTTCTAGTCACTGTCTATTATATTTAGTGGTTAAAAAAAAAGGAAGAGAACAGACTTTTTAGAAACTCACTAGAAAGGAAGCAAGGATCTTCATGATAGTCTTTTGTTTATTCAGACTTAAGGTGCTTCAGTAAAAAAAGCCATTTTTGCTAAGAAAATTGATGGTTTCCTACTTAAAAGATGGGTTTTAGCCCATCCTAAAGTAAAGAGCATCAACGTTATGCTTCTTTTCAAATCTGAGCTATCCATGACTAATGAAAAAAATCTCAGGTAAATTTCTTATTTTTTTATTCCAATAATAATCAGATAATGTGGCACTTTTAAGATTAACAGACTTAGTATACATCAACATGGATCAAAATCTTAAAATGTTTCTGGCTTAATAATGGTCTATGAGTGCAACTTTTGGTTATGAGTGCAACTTTTATCAGTTATAGAAATCAGAAAAGTCACGGATAAATCAAATTTTGATTTGATCATCAGACTTGCAAAGAAGCATAATATCAATCCTGTTTACTTTAGGATATTGAAGGGAGTGCCACAATGTTACAGTTTAATGAATGCTTTCTAGTTATTAAAAAGGAAAGTTCCACTTGAAGTGGAGTAATTAAAGCTTTTTATGAGTTCAGCATCAATCAGTTAATGCTTGTGTACTGGAGAATAAGATCAGAACAAATTACCCTTGAATAAACAATAATTTAGGTTACAAATTGGGTTTCAGTTTTATTTATATGGCATTTATCTTCCAAGAAGATAATGTGCCTCACTAGCAGTTCTGGCACTCCCAACTGAGCCTTGGTCATTTTCAGTGCATAATATTAATTATGGGGCTTCGCCCAGGTAGAAAGTCAACTGCTTTGCATAGCAAAATCCACAGGTATTCAATCTGGATATGCACACTCAGTGGTTACATATATTAATCGTCCTACGATAATGAACATCAGTTAAATTCCACATTTATGGATCACCTTTATATCCAAAAAACTTAAATGTACAATAATACTATAAGATTCTAACTGAATCCCAAGTACTCACCCTGTGTCAGACCTGCCCCAACTTTGGTCTCTAGGAAAGAAAGACCCTCGACTCCATTTGGTTGAAGTGATAAGTTCTTTTACTAAAGTTAAGTGGCTGAAGCGAAAGTGAAACTAGATCTGAGTATTCCTGTGCAAAGGTTACACTTTTCCCCCTTTCCCTGGCCTTCCCTCCCTGACCAGTCCATCAATGTGCAATAGAAGGCCATTTTGATATTTTAGAGCAGGGGTGTCAAACTGCCGGCCCGTGGGCCGGTTTCATCATACCGGAGCCACATCCACCCCATTGCCGGCAATGGTGAAAAAGCTCCGATACGTTGCCCGACGTCACGTGATGTCACAAGTTTGATATGTCTGTTTTAGAGGTAACCGCTTTGATGCTGGGCGCCTCTTAATGTAGTTTCGTATTCTGTTCCCAAGCCAGGTGTCTTTGGAGGCTCACTTATTCCGGTTTGGCATCTCTGATTATTGTCAATGTGTTTCCTCTCCTGCCATTTGTCTTCCCATTCTCATGCTTGAACTTTACTATCCAAAATTCCTTCCTCCCTCCCCCTGTTTTTTATGTCAGCAAAGTGAAGAAGCTGAAGATGGCAGACCTGATACCCTGTTTGCTTTTTCAAGATCAGCCCAAATCAGCCAGGTTGTGGTAAATGAAGATAATCATAATTAAATCCATTGAATTGGAAGTCAACTCCTTTAAATCCAATTTAGTTTCTGTCTTGGTTCCGCTACCAAAATGGGACAGTTTTATTCTCAAATGGCATATAGGAAACTGAGGCAAAGTGGAATGACGTGAGAGCAAATATAATGCATCATAGTTAGACTTTCACCTATAGCTCAGGTTTAAAGCTGAAAGCTTGCAGTTTTTTTTTAAAAGATGTTTGTGAGAAGGCCGCCTTATTTTGTTAAGCGCACGTATGCATTGTCGTGGCTAATTCAACACAGACCTATTTAAGTGTCGAAACAGAAGATAATTTTTCTGACCAGATGAGGTGAACCGATGCTATTCTGAGCAGAAAATGTGCTGGGACAAATAAAATGTAGATCCTTTTTTCAACCACTAGCCCAGTTTTACCCAGTCTAATTGTGGTGGCATTCCAGAGTTCAAGAAGCTGATTGTTCGCATGAGGTGCAATAAACCATGTTTTTCAAATCGCAGCAGCTAGTCTGGCAGAGCATGCTGAGCCAAACCAAGCAAACAACATGATGGCTTAGATCTGAGGTGGCATGTATTGTGAGACATGCCCAGATTCTACCACTGAAATACTGAAACTGGCCATGTGTTGTCAGTTTATTTGTTTCATGGAAGTAAACAAAAGAGATCTGTTAGTATATTGTGCCATGGAGGAAATACAGCACACTTTTAAGCTTCAGTTAGAAGTATAAAAGTATTGCTAGATCAAATGCGTGGAAAATATCACCTTCCTACGAAAGGGCAGATCGTTCAGAGGGTTAATGCAGCCCAGAAATAAAATGGCTGGATTGCACAGGGTCGCACAACCATGATGAACACGAGATGAATATGGAACAACAAGGACATCAGCTTGGCAACCAAATGTAGGTTAGTCCACTCTATTGTGTGTCCCCTTAGCTGTCTACGGTTGAGAAAGTTGGACCTTTAAAAAGCAAGACATGAAGACAATTGACTGGGAAGGCTCCTGAGTACTCCTTGGACAGCAAAGGTGACCAAGAAGCAAATCCTGGAGCTCATAATACCAGATGTGTTACTGGAAGGAAAACTCACAAAACTGCCATTTCACTTCTTTTGGCCATGTTATGCAGGGGGATTCACTGGAGAAAGCCACTGTGTTTGGAAGAGTTAGTGGTAAAAGGAAACCAAGCCACAAAAGAACATGGCATCTGGAAACCATCCAAGCTGACACCCAACCAGAGCATAGAAAAACTCAAAGAAGCAGCACAAGATTGAAAAATGTGGCAAACATTTTTCACTCCTCACGTCAAGCCTCAACTATACGCCTGTTACACTTTATTTGATTGGTGTTTCTCTTTTCTATAGTCTATCCACTGTTTCTAGTCTATCACATATTATTCATCTCAGTATTAGTACAGTCTTTTATGATCCCTAACCAAAAATCCTGAGGTAGAAATTTGATAACCTGAGGTAAATCTTATATATGGTCTGTCTACTATATCTAGTCTATCACCTATTGTTCAATCGCGCTTCTGAATTAACTTCGTCTCAGTAATAGTGCAATCTTTTATACTATGATTTTATGTTCAATGTTGATTGTTTTAATAAAAAAAATTAAAAAAAAAAGATTGAAAAATGTGGAAAAACCTGGCCCGTAGAATTGTATGGCATCTGGAAACCATCAAAGCTGACACCCAACCAGAGCATAGAAAAACTCAAAGAAGCAGCACAAGATTGAAAAATGTGGAAAAACCTGGCCCGTAGAATTGTCGAAAGTCAGACATAGCTGAATGGCTATCATCACCACCACCACCACCACCACCACCATCATCATCATCAAGCTGTCCCAGGTGATTATCTCATCATGAAAAAAAGTAATATTATAATAATAATAATAATAATAATAATAATAATAATAATAATAAAGTTGGAAGGGACCTTGGAGGTCATCTAGTCCAACCCCCTGCTCAGGCAGGAAACCCTATACCATTTCGGACAAATGGCTGTCCAGTCTCTTCTTAAAAACTTCCAGTGTTGGAGCATTCACTGCTTCTGGAGGCAGGTTGTTCCATTGGTTAATTGTTCTAGCTGTCAGGAAGTTTCTCCTTAGTTCTAGGTTGCTTCTCTCCTTGATTAGTTTCCATCCGTTGCTTCTTGTCCTGCCTTCAGTTACTTGAAGAAAGAGTGAAGGGCAGCTTGTTCTGTCTCCAAATGCTTGTTAGTCTGCCTGTTATTCAATCTCACTGATTTGTCCTGTTAAACAAATTACCCTTTTTATACCACATCACAGCCACCTCATCTTCAGAACCAGGTGCAACCTGATCCAAAGGGATCCCAGAGCTCTCTGTATAAACTAGACCAGGGGTAGGCAACCTTGGCTCTTTTATGACTCGTGGACTTCGACTCCCAGAATTCCTGAGCCAGCCTTGCTGAGGAGAAATGGAGAGGTTTCCATGCTGAGCCATGCTGGCTCAGGAATTCTGGGAGTTGAAGTCCACGAGTCATAAAAGAGCCAAGGTTACCTACCCCTGAACTAGACATCCTGGGATCCTCTTTTATTGAGATGTGATTCCCAGCTAAGTTACCATTTCTTTTTTATTTATCATGTTTGCCATTTTACCATTTCACCACCATTTCCTCCTCTGAAGCAACCTGCAGCTGACAAGATTTGTGTTCCTCCTGTAGTGTGAATAAACTCCCCCCCCTCCCCGCTGCCTTGCATTGGTTATAAACCCACAAGCTTACTTTGGATGTTAAATAAACCTTGGACTGATACGTCTTTAAAATGGGCCAGTTGGTGAGATTTCAAGCCCGCATTCTCATGAGGTCAGAATACAGACAGTCCTCAACTTAACAACCGTAACTGAGCCCCAAATTTATGTTGCTCAATGAAACCTTTGTTGAGTTTTGCCCCATTTTATGACCTTTCTTGCCCAATTGTTAAACAAATCGTTTGCAGTTGTTAACTTAGTAACATGGTTGTTAAGTGAAGCTGGCTTCCCCTTCAGAAAAGGGGATCACGTGGACCAGGGACACTGCAATTGTCATAAATATGAGTCAGGTGCCAAGCGTCTGAATTTTGATCACGTAACCGTGGGGACGCCACAGCAGTCGTAAGTGTGAAAAACGGTCAGAAGTGCCATTTTTCAGCGCCATTATAACTTTGAACGGTCACTAAATGAACTGTTGTAAGCTGAGGACTACCTGTACAGGCACCTCAGCTGAACCTCCATCAAAGTAAAGTTCTTCACAACTCTAATGTTAAGACTTTGGTGAACTTCACATTCCGGTATCTGTGTTACTCTGAAGTGTACCGTTTTCAATTGAATTTCTAAGTCTTTTGTGATATTTGCCCAACTCTTTCTACAGTGTTTGGAAACTAAAAAAAAAAAAAAGCCCCCACAATGAAGAGCTCCTGTATCTAGGCTGCCAAGGTCCGGATGACCCTGAGTAGCAGTAAAGAAATACTCTTTGTTGCCATCTAGCAACATCAAATAGGCCTATCAAATTCTGCTTCCTGATGTCATGGTTCCGACAGATGAAACTCTTCAAAGATCTTTGAGACATTATTTACCTTAAAGAATCTTTATTCGAGCAGCATAGGTTCGGCACTGTTGTGGGTGTCTCACGACTGGATGATGACATATCAGAGGATGATGAAGCACAAGCAGGCCCCTCTGGGTATTTTCCCCTCCCGGCAGCCGAGTCAGACAATGAGGAGCTTTGTATGCATTCTGAATCAGACTCTCAAAATGATGAGTCAGATTTAGAACAAGAAGATAAATGGATTGATCCGAGGTTCCGAAGGTTTGATAAGCGAAGGTGTCAGTTAACTGGAAAAAGGAAGTAATGGGGGGAAGTGACGTATCGGACACTATATTAGAAGGGGAAAGGGAGACTACGCCCTTGTCACGAGCAACGTTAATCAAGGAGAGGCTTGAAAACTTTTGCAGTGCGTTGGAATTCTGGTGTTTTGAAAACCTACCGAAGAATAATGAGGTCTTGGACAATGTGATAAAGAAAGAGAAAGTTAATTGGGAAGTAGGAGGAGGAGAGCATGTTTATCTAAATGTAAATAGATCTGATTTGGTCGTTCCGGCCAACAAAAAATGCCAGCAGCTTGCTTTGAAATGAATCCTTTTGAAATGTGTTAAATAAACCTCTTAAAGACATATTTACGTGGATTTTAATGAGCTGAGAGAGGCCAGACATAACAGGCACATACATAGTCGAAGCCAAAATCTGACTTCCCCCTCCCCTCAGCACATCGATCAAAGCACAATTCCCTCCTACAACTAACAGTCGTAAATCACATTCTCCAATTAGCTTGAAATGCTGGCTTTCCACCCAGTTCTTCATCCCGCCATGCCTTATCATCTCCTATTACAATATTGTATGTCTAACTAACTCCCATCACATTCCTCCCCCAGTATCATCTAATTCTAAGAGTAAAGCATAGGAAAGAAAAAGGCTGCATCTCTATATGTTGTCAAAGCAAGAACATAACATCCAATGTAAGCAGTGTTGACACCTGACCTACAGAATGCAGAACAATAGAGTTGGAAGGGGACCTTGGAAGTCTTCTAGTTCAACCCCGTGCTCAAGCAGGAAACCCAAAACCAGGAGTAGGGAACCTTGGCTCTTTTATGACTCGTGGACTTCAACTCCCAGAATTCCTGAGTCAGCATGGCTGGTTCAGGAATTTTGGGTATTGAAGTCCACAAGTCATAAAAGAGCCAAGGTTCTCTACCCCTGCCCTAAACCATTCCAGACAAATGGATGTCCAGTCTCTTCTTAAAAGCCTACAGTGATGGAGCACTCACAACTTCTGAAGGCAAGCCCTTCCACTGATTAATTGTTCTCATTGTTAGGAAATTTCTCCTTACCTCTAAGTTGTTTCTCTCCTTGATTAATTTCCATCCTTTGTTCCTTGTCTTGCCTTCTGGTGCTTTGGAAAATAGGCTGACCCGCTCTTCTTTGTGGCAGCCCCTCAAATATTGGAACAAAAATAACTCAAGACAGCAAACATACCTAATACTCCTTCCTCCTCTTATTTTTCCCACAACATCCCTTTGAGGTGGGTAGGGCTAAGAGAGAGTTACTGGCCCAAGGTCACCTATTCAGCTTTCATGTCTAAGGCAGGATTAGAACCCACAGAGTCCTGGTTCCCAGACCAGCACCTTCACTTCTACACCAAACTGGCTCTCAAGAAAGATTGCCCCTTTGTCCCTCTGTGTGATACTCCTATCCTAACTCTTAAATTATGAAATCTTCACATCATTGGTCCATACAGCATATTTTACCCCACTGCCTGACTACCTTTTGCCAGCACTTCAGGTAGAGGTTTTTCCAGCCCTACCTGGAGATGCATGCAAAACCGTATTTGATGCCGTGCTTCGCTTTCAGACAGCAACTAGGTAGTAAATGCATCTCTCTGGGTAAACACGACCTTGTCACCCAGGTGTGCAAAAGGTTAGATAAACAGAAGTTGCAGTATTAACATATCTTCTTTAGATGCAGCTCTTTCTCTTTCATGAGCTACTCAAGGGCACACTGCATGCCTCACGTTCATCTCTGTTGCTCATTGTTTAAATATTTAATAGCAGGAGATTTGAACACACAAAACGCAATGTGTATTGAAATACTACAAAAGCAGGACTGCCTTGGCTACACGATAGAAATGTGTCTGCTTTTCTACTTTGGGGAATCCAAAAATCTGCATTGCCCTACTTTGAATCTAGCCAACTCAACTGCAGGCAATCCTATCTGCCTACTGGGAGTGATTGCACTTAATCATCCCAACAGTGTAGGGCAAGGGAAGACAACCTGGGGGTGCCCCCTCCCCAATGTTTTTGATCACATCTCCAGAAATCTTAACCAGTACAGCTTATGTTTTAGGATTATTGAAGTTGCTCTCCAAAACAACTGGGTTCTATTAAGCTGCAGTTTATGTAAAACCAAATGTACAATTATAAAGTATGACTAAATGGAGTTATAAAACCAAAGGCACAAGTACAAATCAGGTAAAACCTGGCTTAAAGAGCTGTAACTGTGAGAAGGATCTTGGAGTCCTAGTGGACAATCACTTAACTATGAGCAAAAAAAAAAACCTAATGCAATCCTTGCTTGCATAAACAGAGGGATAGAGTCAAGGTCACATGAAGTATTATTACCCTTATATAAAACCTTAGTCAGACCACATCTGGAATACTACATCCAGTTTTGGTTACCACGTTATAAAAAAGAGGTTGAGACTTTGGAAAGATTGTAGAGAAGAACTGCTAAGCAGATTAAGGACCTGGAGACTAAAACATATAAAGAACGGTTGGAGGAATTGGGTATGGCTAGTCTAGAGAAAAGGACGAGGGGTGACATAATAGCAGTGTTCCAATATTTGAGGGGCTGCCACAAGGAAGAGGGGGGTCAACCTATTCTCCAAAGCACCAGAGGGCAGGAAAAGAAACAATGGATGGAAACTATTCAAGGAGAGAAGCAACCTGGAATTAAGGAGAAACTTCCTAACCATGAGGACAGTTAACCAGTGAAATGGCTTGCTTTCAGAAGTTCTGGGTATTCTTTCTTTTCTCCACTGTGAACAATAAAATGCAGCCATAGCATTAATTTCCTGGACCCTGCTGATTTCCATCCAGATTTTGAATGTAGACACTTATCAGGAAACAGTCAGATTTCCAGTGTTGTTACACAAGATTAAACTAAGACTTGCCTATCATCACATATTCCCATTTGTGACTGACACACGAAAGGAGATGACCAAAATGTAGGCAACCCTTGAAGTAATTTTGATATAAAAATAGGAAAATGCTTCAACAAGCAGCAGCCCTTCACTGATCTCAAAAAAGTCTCAAAAAAAGCTAAGCAGGATAAGGCTTGACTCAAAGTTAGTTAGGAGACCAACAGGAAACCTCAGAGCTGTAGATTACCTTGAGAGGTTGGGCAGAAAAATCCACAAAGAAAGCATCGCCATCATTTTATATTACATTACCAAGAGCGTCGTGGTTAAGTCCATCAGGAGTCAAGCTGCACCCAAGCGACATTTTAATTTTCCATGCTATGTTGTCTAATCTAATATGTGTGTACAATGGGCTTGCATTTTAACCACACACTGAATCACAAACTAGCTACAAATTTGTCCTTGTCCATTGTGGAAACCTAGTCTGTGTGATTAAGTTATGGCTAATATCATGGCGAGGTGGGTGGCTAAGCAAGCAAGCAACCAACCAACCAACCAACCAACCAACCAACTAACCAACCAACCAACCAACCAACCAACCAACCAACCAACCAACCAACCAACCAACCAACCAACCAACCAACCAACCAAATGTATCTATGGCCAAAAAATGTGGCAAATTAAATAACCCATAAGTACACCAGCCATGGGTTTACCATGTTCTGTGCACAAAGCAATTGCCTGGAAACGGCTTCATATATTTTGAGGCAGGAGGTACCCAGCTTTCAATGTTTTGGCAAAATACCACTAAACTACCGTGTTTCCCTGAAAATAAGACCCAACTGGAAAATAAGCCCTAGCATGATTTCCCAGGATGCTCATAATATAAACCCCCACCCCAAAAATAAGCCCCAGTTAAGATCGTCAGCCAGAAAGATGCATTTAGTACCGTATTTCCCTGAATATAAGACCTAACCAGAAAATAAGCCCTAATGTGTCTTTTGGAGCAAAAATTAATATAGGACGTGGTCTTATTTTCGGGAAAGCACAGGTATGGACTTTCCTTCCATTTCAAACAATGTGGTTCATAATATGTTTTGAATGCCTGCTTGGGAAAGACTCTGTGGGCCTAGTTATGTGATTTTTACATGTAAAGAAATACTACAGAAGTGAGAGTCCCAGACGATCAGGAAGCAAGGGATCATCCTGCAGACCTCATAGCTACGGACTGCAACTGTGTCCCCTTTATAACTCCCAGAATTCTGGGAGTAGAAAGCCACAGGTTGTAAAGGGGCCATAATTGCTCACCCCTGCTCTAGAGTGCAGATCATGCAGTAAGAGGGTCTTTGACATGTATAGTATCGGAGGCCCTGCCTGCAAAAAAGCTTGAATGGTTCCTGTTTGACAGACAAAACTGCTTTGTCCATCATTAATATGATGTGTTTTGACATCCAGGACAGGACAGCAATAGCAATAGCACTTAGACTTATATACACCCTAATAACGCTTTGCAGCACTCTCTGAGCTGTTTACAGTGTCACCATATAGACAATCGGGCTCCTCATTTTACTGACCTCAGAAGGATGGAAGGCTGAGTCGACCTTGAGCCTGTCAGGATCAAACTCCAGTCTGCGAGCAGAATTTGCCTGCACTTTAATCATTGTCTAGAGCATAAAAAGAGTTCTCAAGTGTTAAATCAAACTTAGCTTTTTGTCCTGGCCCCATCCTTCTTTCCCCTGACTCTATGCATTTCTTCAAATGGGAGTTCCAGCACATGACTAAAGCATGAAGCGGTAGCCCTCTGGCCAAGGAAAATTAAATAATGAATGAATTTACGATCTCAAAAGTGCCTAATATTTAGCCGATCCTTACACAAAGATTTAGTAGCTGTGGCAGAAACGCTTCAGATATTTTTTTTAACTGTTTTATTTCTTTGTAGCACCGGCATACTTTTCCCGCCTCTTATCAATTTTATTTAGACATACCAATGTTGCATAATTCAAAATGCCCAAGAGAAGAAAAAAGATTTAAAATGGTCTTCAACAAGCACCACCTAATTTTCTTATTCTGTTGAAACAGCATTTAAAATGATTTCACGGTTAGGATTATTCTCCACTTACCCTTAAAAAACGAGTTACACAAAGTTGCAGCATGAGCTCCCTTTGCACATTTCAAGACAATGTCCTTAAATGTTCAACTCTTGCCCAATTTTCATTTTCCAGAACAAAAAGGTTTGCTACAAAAAAACACAGGCAGTCCTCGACTTACAAATCACAACTAGCCCGAAACTTCTGTTGCTAAGTGAGATAGGTGTTGAGTTTTGCCCCATTGTATGAGTTTTCTTGACACAACTGTTAAATGATTCACTGCAGGTTGTTAAGTTAGACACCCAGTTGTTAAGTGAATCTGGCTTCCCCCATTGACTTTGCTGGTCAGAAGTTTGGAAAAACGTGATCAAGATTTCTTCCGTGCCAGGTAACTATTTTCACTAGGTACAATATTAGAAAAAATAAGATGAGAAAGTATTTACTTAATATTGTATTGTATTAACAGCAGTTAGAATTGTATTTGCTTAGCATTGGAAAAATGAAGAAATACTACCTGGAGATGATCAAGAAAACAAAGGAAAGAAGATATAGAATCATTTCAAATATGGGATGTAGTTTATCACTGGATGGGGAAAAAAGGGGGTAGAGATTAGGAATTTAATCTGTATTATTAAGTAAAAAAAAAGTATTATGATTTGTAAAAAATAAAAAAATTAATAAAATATTATATATATTGTTTTTGCAAAAACATGTCCACAGGACCCCAGGACACAGCAGCCTCCATGAATATGAATCACTTACCAAACATCTGGATTTTGATCACAGGACCATAGAATAGAAGAACAGAATACAAACTTCATGGTCACTTTAAATGTTTGCTAATCAGCATACATTAAAGTGAAACTACATTTATTTATTTATTTGTTTATTTATTTGTTTATTTATTAAATTTTTATGCCGCTCCTCTCCGAGGACTTGGAGCAGCTAACAACATAAATAAAAACAACATCTCAACATTACCAAAAATCTAAAACCAAATCTAAAAAGCATTTTAAAAGACCCCCCCAGACACAGTCATCATTCACACACAATCACAGTCATCCCCAGGCCTGCTGGCATAGATAGGTTTTTAGATTCTTCTGGAAGGCCGGGAGAGTGGGGGAAACGCGGACTTCAGGGGGCAGTTGGTTCCAGAGGGTGGGTGCCACAACAGAGAAGGCCCTCCCCCTAGGACCCGCCAAACGACATTGTTTCGCTGACGGGACCCGGAGGAGGCCGACCCTGTGCGCTCTCACCGGTCGAAGGGAAGTATGTGGCAGAAGACGGTCCCATAAATATTGCCTTCAGCTCTCAAAAAAAAAAAAAACCCAAACCCATTATGCATATACCCACATACCCACACATCATATGACACAGAAAAACATCACTGTCTAGTTCGAATGTATACGAAAGCCAATGCAGCCAAACAAGGAGACGCCATCTTGGAAAATGGGGATGTTGCAATGGTAGCATAAGTGTGAAAAATGGTCATAAATCACTTTTTTCAGTGCCGTTGAATAGCCACTAAATGAAGGATTATTTGTATATCACACAGATATTAGTGGCAAATTTATTTGTTTTCCACATATGAGGAACCTGGAACTCTCCATGTGTTGCTGAATTGTAAGTCCCATCATGTCTGGCCGTTATGATAATCTTATAGGTAAGCACTGAGGATGTTATCTAGTTTGGGTAATGAAATGCCTGCAAGAAAACAACCTAGATCAGGGAGCATCAGGGACCCCTCTATCACGAAGGAAAATATCAAAGGCCGCCATTTTCTGACTTCAAATGGCTGTTTCCAGTCTGAAGCTGGTGGTCTTAATGCTTCAAAAAAGGGGAGGGGAAAGGGGGAAAGAGAAAAGTGTAGGGTTAAGGTGGAAAAGAAAACACAAGCATTGGCTTCTGACTCCTTTTGATGCCATAGAATAAGGTAATAACAGGAAACCCCAACTTTTTACTTTTATATGATAATACGTACTAGCCATTTCTATAACCACAAACCTATCGAATCAGTGAAATCCAAAATCAAAATTTCATTTTTTTTCCACCTCAAGCACAAAGTCCCAAAGCGGTTTCCAAGCAGAAACAAAATTAATTCTGCTCTTTTCTTTAATCAAAGCAGTCAACTTATCCATCTCTGCTGACTCCATCGACTTTTTGTAGCCGTTGTAGGAATCCTGATGTCCTTCCATTGTCTGAATGTCTGAAGCCGATGGTGTTGTTTTGGTTGCGAACAGTGCAGCTCTGCCTTCTGCTTCTCCTCCTTTGGACTTTGTAAAAACAAAACCAAAAGATTGAAGATGCCATGGTAAAATTGAAGAGGTGGAGCAATGGCACAATAAAAGTTCACCTAAATGTGTCTCAGAGGTGCTTTTCAAAAGGCAACTGGACAGTCTTGGGGTTCCCCCCCCCGTAAAAGTGTTCCGCTTCTCTTCCAAAAAGCTTCTTCAGAACCACAGAAGCTTCTTGGAGAGAAACGAAATGTTTTCAAAGAAAAGAACCCAGGAAAGTCCAGTTGCCTTTCAGAAAGCAACTTTGAGAGAACCATGACCTGGGTGATTGAGAATCTCCACAGACATTCATCTAAACCAGGGGTAGTCAACCTTGGCTTTTTTATGACTCGTGGGTTTCACGAGTCATAAAAGAGCATGGCTGGCTCAGGAATTCTGGGAGTTGAAGTCCACGAGTCATAAAAGAGCCAAGGTTGACTACCCCTGAATTCTAAACCAATGGTGGCGAACCTATGGCACGAGTGCCAGAGGCGGCACTCAGAGCCCTCTCTGTAGGCACACATGCCGTTGCCCCAGCCCTGCCATCCCCATGGCCCCCTCCTCACCAGCCGCTCCCCCCAGAGGAGAGTTGGCCCAGGCACAGCCTGCGCAGAGCAGCACAGCCAAGGACATGGCAGCCAGGCAATAGGGACAAGACTCTGCCCTCGTGCCCCATCGCGTACAGATGATGCTGCGAGATGCAGACAGAGGGTGTGACCACCATGACACTGCTGGGCCACCTGGGTGATCTGTGGGCCATGGAGGTGTGGGTGGCCCTGCGATCATGAGAGGAGGGGCAGGGCAGGGGCAAGGCGGTTTTGGGGCATTCAGTCTCTAAAAGGTTCGCCATCACTGATCTAAACATATTTTTTGAAATCTGTTCTGTATGAGAAACTAATGTAAATAAGATACATTAGGCAACTCTGCATAATTCAGTTGGCTTACATTAGCCATTTCTTGTGGAAGAAGAATTACTGCATGTTGGACACTGTAGCCAACAGTCATAATGAATGAAGGTAAATATATGTGTCCCAGAATAATGTTGCAAGATCCAATTTGGATCAGTCACTGGGACCAGAGTTTTATTCTTCTGAGCTTTTGGACCTGTGCTGGAGCCCATCTTCAAGGAACTTCTCTCTACCTGAGTATGTGCTTTGGGTGGTTCTATGCATTGTATTTATGTGGTGCCTTCCTATTGGTTGATTGGTGTGTTGATGGCCGTGATTGGCTGTAATTTCCTTGTGATGCCTAGTCCTCAGATCCTAAGTATCTGATAAACTGGTGGTAAATCAGAACTCCTTTTGACTGACAAGGGGGGGTCCATTTCCCAGGCTTCAATCATTTCCCTGGCTATCTTTGTACCTGCTCAGCCAACAATCTTAGTAGCTGCGAAATTGAATGTACGTCCTTGTTCACTGCAATGTGACAATGAAGTTATCATAATCATCATAATAAGTCATAATGGCATTTTGGACTGAGATGATCTTGCTCCAATGGCTGGTTTTCCTGAATTTTTTTTTGAAATCATCACTTGCCTAAAGTAAAATCTCCTCCCTCATCCGAGTCACTGATTTAAAATAATAATAATAATAACTGAACACCATAGGGCCCAGAATACAGTCCTGTGGTATTCCACTCAGTATTTCCTTCAAGAGCAGCATAGGAGTCCATCTTACATGCAATTAAATTAAATCAACAATTTAAATTATTGGATTATCAACAAACAGCATTTCTCCAATGTCTTTTCCAGTTGGTTGTCTTTTTGGTTTTTTGTTTTTGTTTTTTTTAATGTTACCTAAAATACCAGAACTAAACTTAGAATAGTTTTGCAAAGAGAATTCATAGAGGGCCTTCCATGAGAATTAATTCTGAGTGAACTTTGGAAATGCATTGTCAAATCCAAATTCCACTCCCAACAAAAAAAATCCAGAACCACATTTTCTGGTGATATAGAACTGAAAAAATTGTCAGATGTAGGCTGCATCAACAAGAGTGTTGAGTTAGATTCTCCTTTTTTGACCTTTTTTTTTTCCTGAGTGATCTGGCATACATAGCAATGAATTTGAAAGGGTTTTTTTTTTTTTGAAAACACATTAGGTGTCCAATTGCCTTATGTACATCCATCTGTCATCTACTATTGCTGGGAACAATAACACATGAGCCAGAATTCAGCCAATCAATATTTATTTCTTTCATCCATAGATTACAGCTCAGCAACAACAACCATTACAAAATATTGAAGTCCTTGTAAGATATAGGAAAGCATGCAGTTTGAAGCACATCAAAATAACCATCATAGATTCAGGGTGTTGTTGTTTTTTCTCCCATCTGCAGCAAGTAACAAAATGCAGTCTTTATAATCTGGTTTACTGAAGTAATCATCCCAAATAATACACTCCTCTGCCATTCTTTACCCCTCTTTAAAAAAAACAATCCAAAGAACCCAAAACCTCGCTTATGGCTTTGGTAACATTTTATCTGGACACGTGTTGGAGTCCTTGGATTTTTTCACCAGTGAGCAAACAAAGCTACCCTTCAATATCTGAAAGCATTTCCAGGAATAGCTCTTAAGAATATCCACAGTACAAATTAAAATATCCTGCAATCCAGGTTCTTAACCATGCCTCCAAATGAAGGAACCAGAGAAGTGTTTGCAAAAATTTCAGAGTGTGCTGAGTTTCTGTCACTTTGTCAGGTCCTCACTCCCCCTTCAATTTTTTTTGGGGTGGGGATAGTAGGTAAGTTTGAACAGATTTTGAAGAATTTGGTTACCAATCGTTTTTCATTCTTCCCAAATTCCTTGGGAAGAGACACGAGTGTTAACACAGTGCCACTCCCTTAACAAAACTATTCCGGGATTGTTCAGAGAAATCCTTCAGAGGTCAGCTTTGCAAATGGTTTACATTTGTTCCTGACAGACCTGTGCAAACAAAGAAATAGATTTTATAAGCAATGGTTTCTCCACCACCACCATCACCAAATACCCCTTTGCTCACTGCTCCCATCCTATACTTAAGCGAGAGATTTAAGATGTAATTCTGCCCTAACATACCAGCATGTCACTGAATTCCAATGGATATAATTCTGAGCAGTCATACATACGTGTATGCCTGCTCTTTAAACAAGGCAGTTGCTTGCAGTAGTCAAAAACTCATAAATTTCCTTGCTGTGTCCCTTTCCTACAATCTCAAAGGGTTGCTTAAATCAGGAAGAGCCACCGTGCAACCCTATCAGCATTTTGCGGTCCTAACATTACTTCGAATTGGATACTAAAAATTATTTGTAAAGAGTCATTTTGAAAGCGTCCGATTAATTGCAAGCCGGAGGGAGCAGATCTGATCAGTCTCAGATGAACTGTATGGAATAAAAAGTTAATAGTCTCTCAAAATTGATATTTCCAAATACGAATCGTTGCCACAAAGGAGAGGGAGTCAAGCTATTTTCCAAGGTGCCTGAAGGCAGGACAAGAAGCAACGGATAGAAACTAACCAAGGAGAGAAGCAGCCTAGAACTAAGGAGAAACTTCCTGACAGTTAGAACAATTAACCAGTGGAACAACCTGCCTCCAGAAGCGGTGAATGCTCCAACACTGGAAGTTTTTAAGAAGAGACTGGACAGCCATTTGTCCGAAATGGTATAGGGGTTCCTGCCTTAGCAGGGGGTTGGATTAGATGACCCCCAAGGTCCCTTCCAACTTTATTATTATTATTATTATTATTATTATTATTATTATTATTATTATTATTATTATTATTATTATTATTATTATTATTATTGCCAGCTTATGAAAAAAGAGATTGGACAACCGGTCTGGAATGGTCTCAAGAAGAAGGCTGGACTAGAAGACCTTCAAAGTCCCTTACAACTTTTCTATGTTCTATGAAGGTGTGGCAAATATACCCTGTGCATGAGGCTGGTGAGGACCGAGGAGGCGAGAAAGAGAGGAGCAAGATCAAAGCGGAACTGATCCAGAAGGCTGGAACCGAAGTTGCATTTGAGTTTTTTTTCCCCGAGAGGTCCCCAGCTGTTATCACGTTCACTTTTCTTTCCTTTCCTTTTTTTTTTTTTTTACTTTCACTACCAAACAGCCAGACTTTACTGTATATGTATTTACCGTGAAGGGAACCTGGGGGATTAAGCCAGGAAAGCAACAAAAGGATTTCCTTTCTACCTTAACCTTGCCTCCCCTCCCCCTCCCACGCACACGCCCCGCCAAAAAATCCTTTAACAAATTAATTAGTCCTAATGAATTAACGCTCCATTTTATTTAAACGTGCTGCAGTTCATGAATTAAATTTTCATGCGGTGATTAAAGGCTGTTAAAATATGCATGCTTTCGTTAAAATTTTATCATAAATCAGCACAATGCGTTACATGACAAGGCAACTATTTCGCCTCCTCTCTCTCTCTCTCTCTCCCCTCCCTCTCCCTCTCCCTCCCCCCTCCCTCCTCCCTGTCCTTCTCTCTCTCCCCCTCTCCCTCTCCCCTCCCTCCCTCCTCCCTGTCCTTCTCTCTCTCTCCCCCTCCCCCTCTCCCTCTCCCTCCCTCCCTCCTCTCTCTCGCTCTCTCTCTCCCACCCCACTTTTCTCCCTCCCTCCCTCCTCCCTGTCCTTCTCTCTCCCCCTCCCCCTCTCCCTCTCCCTCTCCCTCTCCCTCCCTCCCTCCTCTCTCTCTCGCTCTCTCTCTCCCACCCCACTTTTCTCCCTCCCTCCCTCCCTCCCTCTCTCCGCTCTGATTGAAACGGGGGTGGGGTGGCGGGGGTGGTGGAAATCAGGATCGCTTTAGGACTGAAGCATCACCTCGGGCTCCTTCCAAATTTTTGGCAGGAGAAAGCTTCTCAGACGAGTTTACCTTTTAACTTCGAGATCGATTCCTTCCAGCTCTTCCCCCGCCCCCCCCCCGCCCCGCGATGTAAAATGTACTTTCACTGCCTCTTAAAGAGAGTGAAAGGGATGCCTTCCCCAGAAGAGGGGCGGAAGGTCAGCGCCGAAAAGTGAAATTGATCATGCCTGAAACGGGATCGCTGAAGTTAAGACTTTTTTTTTTGTTTTGTTTTTAAAGAACCGACTTTTTGAAAGCCTACAAAGTTATGGATTCCGTGTACCTCGGGAGCTGGGAAATGGTTCTGCAGGCCACCGCAGAGAAAAAAAAAACCCATCAAAACTTTCCTATTGCGCCGTTTTTTTTTCTCCACCAGTCACGTGTCCGTTCACCTATAGCAAGACAGGTCACCGATCGTCCTTAGATGAACTCAAGACCTTTGTTGTCTGCAAAGGAGTCCGTTGACCATCTTTTTCGATGAAGGGGACGGGATGGCTCTTTGTTCTCCGGTGGGCAAGGAGGACCCCATTCGCACCAGTGCTTATCTATTCTTGTTGCAGTCTTCCCGGAGATGAACGCTTTCCCTCGTGTGGACCAGTCCAGAATGCTAATGGATTTCAGTAACAAGGAAAATGAGGAGGGAGGGACGACTTAATTCTGTTAGAAAAATCAGCAGGAAATGTAAGCCCTATTCTGCACATGTTTACAGAGAAGTAACAGACAGGAATGTTGCGGTTATACCAAAATGGTTTGAACTTTATATTAATAGAATAACAGAGTTGGAAGAGACCTAGAAGTCTTCTATTCCAAGCAGAAGATCCTATATTATCATTCCAGACAAGTGGCTGTTCAGTCTCTTCTTTAAAAAGTCCTCCAATTATGGAACACCTCCAACTTCTGGAGGCAAATCGTTCCACTGGCAAATTGTTCTCACTGTCAGGAATTTCTCTATAGTTCCAAGTTGCTTCTCTCCTTGATTACTTTCCATTCATTGCTTCTTGTCCTGCCTTCAGGTGCTTTGGAGAATAGCTTGACTCCCTCTTCCTTGTGGCAGCCCCTCAAATATTGGAAGCCTTGGTGAAATCAATGGAATTGACCTGCCACTCATCCACAAGACCCTGCTAAGTGCTCTGGAAAAGGAAACAGGATTGGATCTGGTTAGTAGTCAGATGGGAGAGCACTAGGAGATCCCAGAGGTGTAAACTAGACTGTAAAATAAGGTTACCACCAAGAAGAACAACATGGGCAGTTCCATGAAGTCACCAAAAGTCAACAATGTAAATTGACAGGCTGTTCGTCCACAATCTCTCTACATCTTCTTAAGGATGATCTAGTCTGGAAAGAATTGCCTTGATTCTGCAAGCCATTTCCTTGCTCTACAGGGTGGTGGGCCTGAACTTCTTAGAGCTTTCAGTCAATGGGAGAGCTGCAGTCTCAATGCATCTGGATGAGGGTTGATGGGGGGGGAGAAACTGTAGAGAGATGCAGTGGCACAAAATCACAGGTTCTCAGCTGGCATGTGCTTGTGTACCCTTTCCATCCTCATCCATCCTCATTCAATTCCCGTAGGTCACACTAGTAATGTTAAACATGCTGGTCTCCATGGTGCAGATGTTTTTGGTGTTAGCCTGAGAGCAAGTTTTGCCAAGATCTGTATGATCTGTATCGATGTGATGCCATAACGATGTTGCCATCTGAAATAAAGCTCAAGAGAAATTGGAACTGGCTTTCCTAATCACTGGTAAATGCCCCTTCCTGTTTCTGAGAATGTGAAATGAAAGAAAATTCCTGGAGATAACAGTTTACTTCCGTATTTCATATTTTCATAGCGCATCCTTGCCTTCCTTTCATTTCACTGAACCCTATTCAGCCATAGAAAGAGATACCCATTCCACATATGTTTCTGAAGGTCACAGGTCACTTGAACCTGAGTATTTAAATGGATGCTGGTATTGATGAGCACGGAAAAGGTCCATCTGAAGGACCAGCACCTATTCCAATGCATTGGGAGATTCAGAGAGGGAACTTTGGGTTGACCAAATTCAGCCAAGTATCTTTCAGTAGACCGGATGGAAACATATGGAAAGAACTGATGGATTAGGAGACCTCCAGCTTCTGCTCAGCTTCTTCTTATTCTCATATGACAATAGATTATTTGGTTTGGCGACTGGAAGCATATAAGATGGGAATCACCTCCACCACCCATCACCCTGCATCTTCGGATGAAGAAACATCAGCCTTTCCTTTCATGGACAGGGAAACATTCATACCCCTGCCACTGAATTGCTGCCTCATGATTAAAGTGCCCACGAAGGTGGAGGGTTGCTAAGATATCTGAATATGGAACCCAATGGTGGTAAATTATTCTGGATTACTCAAGGCACTCAACTTGTGAATCTGATGGAATCTTTGCAATCCTTTCTTTTGTCTTTTCACACCAGCTGACAAGAGAGAAATCCAAATAATTAGGGCAAAAAATATTTTTTTAATTATGTACTTGTGTGTGTGTGTGTGTGGTTAGAAACCTTTTCATCAACTGAAAGCTAAGAAGAGATAGAAATGAAAGAAACAAAAATGATTGTGGAATTATTGAATGAAAGAAAGATTTTATTTACTCTTTAAAGAAAAGTCACATATCACATCCCCTCTCCCTGCACGGTGGTCTCCTTATTCCTAAATGTTCATTTGCATGTTATTCCCAACTGTTTTCTATTCAGACAGATAAAGAGAAAAAACAGCAAAGAGACCCCATGTACATGGAAAAGATACCTGGATATAATAGAAATTAGTCCTTATACTTCATCAGCTGTAAGGCTTTCATTTAAAAGCAAAAGGTTTCTGTGAGTAGTGGCTTCGATGGTCACTGGGGAGCTGGCCAGCAATAGGAGTTCCTGAAAAAGCACAACATCTGGTCACTCAGAATCTTTTGAAATCCTCACCCTTAACTGATTCAATTATCATGATCTTCACATTTAACAAAGGCTCAAAGCATTTTAGGCGTATCTTCCCCACCATAATATCAGAACAATTCCTTTAAATCACTCCACAGTATACTCTACGGTTGGATGTTGAACACTGAAAAGAAAGAATCAGTTTCGTGGTAAACACAAAACTCAGTAAGAATTGCTGGAACTGATAGCTCCTTCAGCCTCTTAAGCACTAAGTTGCTCTCTGCTCTCTGGCCATGTGGAATCATCTTTAAGCTAGTCACAGTTTTTGCAAAGCATCTTTGAAATAATTCCATAGAACAACCCCAGCTTCCAGTCCAGTCCAGCCTAGCCTTGTCCTCTCCAAATTTATGCCCCCCACCAATAATTCCTATCCCAAGTGATTTGGGGGTGGGTGATTGTGCCCAGCAGAATAACATTTAAAAATGTTAATGTAATGTTGTAATACAATGAAGCAAGCCAAATGAAAAGCTTTAAACTTACATCTGAAATTAGAAAAATAAAATAAATTTAAGAAATGAACCAGAGAGAGAAGAAGAAGCGAGTTTATCCACCTGTCACAAATATACTGTTTATATTTATATTTTTTTGTCAAAGGTTGTTCTGTCCCATTTGTTTGCTTGCCTTTCCCTTTCCCTTCATCCCCCTTCCCTTCCCTTTCTCACTTACTTCAGATTCTATGAAGCTCCTTCATCCAACTGCCTCTCATTACATCTTATGCAACGTATTTTTCTTGCCAGAAAGGTCCTGCACTCAGCTTTTTGGAAATGCAATCTAACTTAAGTTTTCTAGCTATACTTTATCTACCGCTAAAGCCAGTGGCTTTTGAGAATTCTCACTTGGTAGCAAACTCATGGCAGTTATTGTAATGGAGCTACCTTTCAAGTGGATCTAGAGGGATGCAACTGGTATATATATATATACTATTAGTAGTTTATTAATGAAGAAATTGTAAAAGCTTACTCTGAAGGCCATTACATCCACCGTAAAAAAAATTAATATCTACCGGTAGTTGCCTCAATATAATGGGATAGTTTGAACAAGCATTGTCAGCTCTGAAGTGAAAATGCAGTCCCAGGATTGTACCTGACTGTGCAGTGGTCTTCCACCACCCTGAAAATGCCTTGCTGGCTTCCACCATTGGGCCATCTGAGAAGAATGGAGATATTCAGAATAGGCCATTTTTTATTGACAAAACTTTCCACTTCCCTGTTCTCACTAAAGATCCTTGCTAAGCAGCCACATGCTCACAACACTATTGGTGACTGGTGTTTGACAGCACTCGGTTCTCACAACTGGTGAGAGGCCAAGCAGGTTTGCAAAGAGGCATGAGTTTGCAAGACAGGTGTTACTGTGCATCTTTCATCCCTAACAATAACCTAGAATTAAAGAGATAAATAATGCTATTTTTTCCCCAAGCCCATTTCTAACAGAAGAAAATATTTGGGTTCCTGGAATATCCTTCACTGAGATAAATCTGAGCTCAGGAACCCCACGGAACACATTCAGATCTGAAGATGGAAATTAATGAGTGCCACAGCCACTTGGGGTACGAGGGAAAATAGGTGGGAGGTAGATGATAGAAAATGTGGATATTCATGCCATGAATGTGTATACAAATCTTGGGGGTATCAAAACCATTGGTCCCCAACATTTAAGGGGAACGCCAATCCCTTGCCCAATGCCCTCACTTATTTTTCTCTCCCCTATTATTATTTTACTATATTATTGCCTACAGCTGTGTGTGTGTGTGGGCAATATCTTGTTTTAATAGGAGTTCGGCTGTAAGAGCCCTCAGCACACACATGAAGGACCCCTCTATAGGAATAACCAAAGGACCTCAGTTGCACTTACTTTTTTCTTCTTTCATAAAATGGAAATAAATGTGTTTTCTGAGGAGATCATTCCTCTGAAAAATGGTCCTTTGAACCAATGAATAGTTTTTACAAATAATGGCAGAAATATTGTTTGGTGGAAATAATGAGAACGTTTTGACATCAGCCCTAAGCAAATATGTCTGGAGGCTTATTGTTACTTCAAATGAGATTTTTCCCCCCCCCTGAAATAAGCATGCTCCTGTTACGTTTGTTTCAGAAAAACACGGTCTCCTTCAAGTTAGATCTGTGACCTTTTCTTTGTTATTCTTCCATCTACTTAACCGACAGATTACCATAAACCACCAGCCTTTGCTTCCTTTGAACCAAGCTAAATTCAGACCAGAGGGTTTACTCCAAAAGCTGGGATATTGTTTTTCAGGCTCTTGCGGATGGGGTGGGGGGTGGGGTGGGGTGGGGGAGGAAGATAGGAAAACTGTGGACCTTCATCGAAATGTGGCTTATCATTAGGAAGCTAATGGGCTTGTCTGAAGCTCAGTATTCACTACCTTATTTTTCTCCCCCCCTTTGAATCCCACCCACTCATTCAAGATTATCGAAGTGAATCGCTCCCCAAGAAATAACTGATTCCATCCGCATCCTGGGTTGCTGTAAAGGGTAGTGGACAAATGGAGATGTTTTTCTAAAGAAGAAAGGAGCAGGAGTGCCTGAGTTTGGGCGAAGGCAAAGCTCTGAGTGATGAAAGTTGCAAAGGTGCCATCGAAGGCAGAATCGGGCCCCCAAGAAAGACAATGTGACCCATAAGGGGGGCAGTAGTTGGTGGGACCTTTTCAAGCAAAAGCGACACAATAGTCGGTGGCTCTCAAGTCCCCTCTACATACAGATCTATGGATTGAACTTGATCCCCCTCCCAATACCTTTCACGGGGAGCAAAAAAAAAAAAAAATAAATAAAAGAAAAGCTAACCAACTTCTCTGGGAAGTGACTAGAGCATTTTGTTCCGAGCATCCAGTCTAAAACAGCGTTGGAAAGCTAGTAAATCCCATTTACTTAAGAAGGTGACGAGAGGTGCGTTGAAGGCAGCGGCAGAAGCGAAGGTTGACTTTTTTCAGCACTGAAGAGAGTGGACAGCGACGGATCCCCCCCCCCACACACACTGGGCGGGCAGCCGGGTGACCCGGCTCCAGCCATAGTTGCTGAAACCGTACGCAGCGCTTTGCCAATTCTCTTTACAATACTGAGCAGAGCTGCCCTTGCTGAAAGCCACGCGAGCAAAGATGGCAAGTATTTAACACCACAACCACACGCGGAAGTCACCCGGCATCCAGAGGCGTTTAAAAGCAAGGCAAAACCGCCGGGTTTGGCTCGGCGGCTGCACTTTACGCCGAAAAGTAACAGTAAGTAAAAGGTACCAACACTGACCCATCTCGCCTCCGCCGCTTTTTCACCAGGACTCAGCTGGCGCTGCCCGGGTGTCCTGCGCGCCAGACCCGGCGCGGGGCCCCGAGCCGCCGGGTTCCCCCCTGTGCCAGCGTGCCAGGGGCCCTCGCTTAGGGAACCCCAGGTCGACATCAGTTGCCTTGGCCTTTTGTCCTCTCTGCAGACTCCTGCTTCGACGTGAGCTGGGCTATGCAACTCAGGGGGCGGGGAGGAGAAGGAGGAGGAGGGGGGGCAAGGGAGGCAGAGCGCAGGAAGGAGGAGGTGAGGAGGAGGAGGGGAGAGACCAGGCCAGTCCATCAAAACTGGAGGCGCAAGTTCTCGCGAGAGGGAGAGCCGGTCGGGAGCCCCGGGATGTGGGCTCAGGTGGAAGCAGAGCGCATCTCCTGCCAGCCCGGGGGTAGAGCAGGCAGAAGAGTCGAGCGGCCCGGGTTGCAGGAAGGCTCGCCCTGCGCGCTCCCGGGGAGCTGCCAGCCCCAGTAGCCTCGGATGTGCTGCTGCTGCTGCGGCGGCGGGGGCGGCAGCCTGGCTGGGCTCGGCGCGCAGAGAGCCCTTTCGTCCGGCGCGCTGGTGGCGCTCGGCGTGGATCTCCTCCTGGTCGCCGTTTCCCTCTTGCTCTCCACCCGCCGAGCCGCCACGATGATGTCCATGAACAGCAAGCAGCCCCACTTCGCCATGCACCCGACTCTGCCGGAGCACAAGTACCCTTCGCTGCACTCCAGCTCGGAAGCCATCCGGAGAGCATGCCTCCCAACTCCGCCGGTAAGACGCACGCTACCAGCCGGACTCTCCACACCCACCCCGGGCTGCCCGGCTCCTATTCTCTCGCCTCCCCCGCGCCCGGCGTCCTCGGCCGCTCCCGGCCACTGCCACACAGTGGGTGCCTCTCCGGCTTCAGCCGCAGCGGCTGCCTCGTGGCTTTCAGCCACCGCCTCCGCCCTTCTGGAGGTTTAGGTGGAAAAAGGGCTCCCCCCCGGGGGGGTCTTTCTTGCTCCCTAAATTTCCCCCTGCTTTTCCCGGTTCTCCTTCGAAATTCGCCGGGCAAGTAAGGCCGAGGCAGCCAACCAACCCAGCCGAAAGCGGCGCAGCCCGGTCTCCCCTTGGCCGCCGTCGCTTTCGCCCTTTCTTTGCTCTCCCTTCCTGGCTCGCTCGGCTCACGGGGGGGGGGTTCCTCGATTTCCCCCCGCGGTGAAAAAAAAAACCAAACTTCTTGGCTCTTCTCTGGCTTAACCAACTTGCCCGTTTCTCTCTCTCTCTCTCTCTCTCTCTCTCTCTCTCTCTCTCTCTCTCTCTCTCTCTCTCTCTCTCTCTCTCTCTCTCTCTCTCTCTCTCTCTCTCTCTCTCTCTCTCTCTCTCCTGCCTCGCGATCCCACTTTCCGTTCTCCCCATCCCGCCGCTCCTTTGCTCGCCCTCCGGCCCCTATGGTCCCCAAACCTTACGCCCCGCTCCTTTCTCTCTTCACTGCATCCGCGCGCTGGACCCTTTCCCATTAATTTTCTGCCGCTCATCTCATCTCCCCCGGCGGTGCCTCCGCTCCATCCCTTCCTCTCCTGCACCTCCTCTCCCCCTTCCGCCTTTCTTTTCCGCCCCACCATCCCTTTTCTCCTACATGGCAAAACCACGTTTCCCTTTAATTTCTTCGCCACCCGCACCGACCCCCTTTCCCCTATCTTTTTGGTTAACGCGTAACGGCGGCTCCCTTCCTCCTCTCCTTCCTACTCGGGGGCGCCCACCTCTTCTCCACCGTGGCCCCCTTTTTTCCTCCCTCGCTGCCCCGTTTTTTTGTTTTTTTTTTCTCTTTCTTTGTCGGTTGCAGCTGCAGGGCAATCTCTTTGCCACCCTGGACGAGACGTTGCTGGCGCGGGCAGAGGCTCTAGCCGCCGTGGACATCGCCGTCTCTCAGGGCAAAAGCCACCCTTTCAAGCCGGACGCCACCTACCACACCATGAACAGCGTGCCCTGCACCTCCACCTCCACGGTGCCCTTGGGCCACCACCATCACCACCACCATCACCACCACCAGGCGCTGGAACCGGGCGACTTGCTGGAGCACATCACCTCGCCTTCGCTGGCGCTCATGACCGGCGGCGGGGCGCACGAGGGGGCGGCCGGCGGGGGCGCAGGCGGCGGCGGCGGCGGCGGAGGAGGAGGCGGCGGAGGTGGGCTGATCTCCACGTCCGCCCACCCACACTCGCACATGCACGGCTTGAGCCACCTGGCGCATCCGGCGGCCGCCGCGGCCATGAACATGCCTTCGGGCCTCCCGCACCCGGGGCTGGTGGCGGCGGCGCACCACGGGGGCGCAGCCGGCCAGGCCGCCGCCGCGGCCGCCGCCGCCGCGGCCGCAGGCGCCGCCGGCCTGGCTTCCATCTGCGACTCGGACACGGACCCCCGCGAGCTGGAGGCCTTCGCGGAGCGCTTCAAGCAGCGGCGGATCAAGCTGGGCGTGACGCAGGCCGACGTGGGCTCGGCCCTGGCCAACCTCAAGATCCCCGGCGTGGGGTCGCTGAGCCAGAGCACCATCTGCCGCTTCGAGTCGCTCACGCTCTCGCACAACAACATGATCGCGCTCAAGCCCATCCTGCAGGCCTGGCTGGAGGAGGCCGAGGGCGCCCAGCGCGAGAAAATGAACAAGCCCGAGCTTTTCAACGGCGGCGAGAAGAAGCGCAAGCGGACTTCCATCGCGGCGCCGGAGAAGCGCTCCCTCGAGGCTTACTTCGCCGTCCAGCCGCGGCCCTCCTCGGAGAAGATCGCCGCCATCGCCGAGAAATTGGACCTCAAAAAGAACGTGGTGAGGGTTTGGTTTTGCAACCAGAGACAGAAGCAGAAACGCATGAAGTTCTCCGCCACCTACTAGCCGCCGGCCTTCCTTTTACGCGCGGGGCTTGGGTGGATGCCCCGAGACGGACGGGAAAAACAAACTTTGGAGTGGAACAAGAGAGAGGAAGCCAGAGACAGACAGACACACACACACACACACATGCGCGCACACACAATCCCCCCCTCCCCGAGCCGGCTCTCTCTCTCAGAATCCACCCACACAAACTGACCTTGACCCGCGCACAGCCCCCCCCCGCGAGACCTTGGCAGCCTGGAGAGGGGCAATCAGGAGACTTTTGGGGTGGGGAAGGGGGGGGACCGAGGGGCGAGGGCTGCTCGGAGGGGGAGCAGCTGAAGTTTAGGAAGCCAATGGACTTCTCCTTTGGACTTAAAAGACTCTTTTGGGGGAGGGACATCGCTGGGACCTACCGGGAAGGGCCGGCCGCGAAGCCGAGCGGCGAGAATGGCGAGTGGGGGGGGGGGGAAAAACCCCGGTCGCCTCTTTTTCCTTGCCTTTTGCAGATTTGGAAAAGGAAAAAAGGGGGGGGGGTTTGGAGGGTGAACGGCGGCGGGACGGGAAAGTTGGGTGGAAGTCAGAGTTCATTTCTTGAGTCGGATCTCTTCGGAAAGCGTGGGCGAATTGCAGCAGAAACACACCTAAACACACGCGCACAAACAAACACACACACACACACACACAAGTATTGTAGACGAAACCACGAGGTCTTTGCAGATGATGATGATGGTTATTGTTCTTCTGGTTATTATTGTTGTTCACGAAATTGCCGACGGGCGCGCGGAGGGAAATCAACCCACCCGAGGCGGAAATCCTAGTTGCTGGTTTGGGTTCCTGGTTTACATTTATTATCGTGCTTATTGTTTCGTTGTCAAGCCTGAGGGTCCCTTCGCTGTCGCATCAGGAATTTCTTTTCTTTTCTTTTTGATCGAAGAAATGGATGGCTCTAATTCTTTGGGTGTCGGGTGTGTTTTTTTGTTTTGTTTTTTCTCGGAGAATGGGTGGAAAACACAGACTGGAAAGGAGCAGGGAAAGTGTTTTCGTGGATTTGGTTGAGGAACCCGCCAATGTATCCAAAGATCCTGGCTATTTCAGAATTAGTGATTCTTTTCCTTCCTCTCTTCCACACCCCGACTCCCACCCCCCACCCCACCCGTTTTAAATGACTTCCACCCGTGAGTTTGTTTGGTCTTTAAGTGACTTCGAATTCCTAAAAGAGGAAATCCATTCTGCGGATTCCCGAGTGGGCAACGGACGCGGCGAATCGGATGCTGTCCCCTTCGTTAGGCGGTATTGCGAAATCCAGCCTCGTTTTTCACATTCCGAGGTCCCTGGGGTTGATATGGGGTAACTAGCGAACTTTGACTCTGCGCGAGATGGCGATTGTTTTGTCATTAATTAAACCGGGAGGGAAGCTAAAACAACGTGGCCGGATTAATCCCAAATCGATTAAGGGGAAAAAAAATATGGCTTTGTTTTGTTGGAAGAACTTAGGAAGGAAGGAAGGAAGGAAGGAAGGAAGGAAGGAAGGAAGGAAGGAAGGAAGGAAGGAGGGAAGGAAGGAAGGAAGGAAGGAAGGAAGGAAGGAAGGAAGGAAGGAAGGAAGGAAGGAAGGAAGGAAGGAAGGAAGACGAGAAAAGAATTTCCCGCTCAGTCATAAACGCGAGAGAAGCAAAAAAATTGTCCAGGGCCATCCATAGTTTTGCACCGCTTTAGGTCCCCCCCCCCGCTCCAGAAGTCGGAAAGCAGCCACCAATCGTGGCCTTTGGACGAGGAGGAAAAAACGCGTAATAATTTCTAAACGGGTGTGTGCGATTCTGAGAAATAGAGCGAAGCTCCACGAAGGAGAAGCAGGGAGGGGGAAAAAAAACAAACAGTTGCCTCTACTTTAATCTTTAATCTCCGAGATGATGCATTTTTTTAAAAAATGCAAAAGGCAGTCAAGGGAAGGGAAAATAATGGGGAGGGGGGGAGGGAGGAGGAAAGGGGACTGATCTTACGCATGCACACCCCGAAAAGGCGCGGAAAGATTCAAGGGTCAGGTCTTTGGAGGTGCGTTTGTTTGTTTACGGTTTAATAATTTATTACACGTGTTTTTGTTTTGTTTTTTTTAAAAAAGGGGTACCGTCGTTTGCAGAGCAAACACTCTATGCATTTGAAGCCAAGCACTAAAAAGTTAGAGTAGTTTCAAGGATATGTTTCCCCCCACCCCTTTCCCCCACCCCCGTCTTCCATGATTTGTTTGGTTTTCTTTGTAAATGGGTGTGATTTCATACAATCCGGCTGTTTGTTCTTTGAGTAAAAAAAGAAAAAGAAAGAAACACTCCACCCGCAAACATAACACAAGCATGCACGCCTGCACATACACACGTGGGAATCCATGTCACGTTACTTGCATTTAGGTAGGTAGGGGTGTGTGTGTGTGTGTGTGTGTGTGTGTGTGTTTGTGTGTGTATTAAATGCAGAGCAAGCAACAGAAGAGAAAGAGCGTCTGTAAATATTTTCTTTAATGCACAGAGAGGTTAAAAGGGGGGTACAGCCACGTGTCACTGAATATTCCATGGATGTTTGCTGATCTTTCTCCTGGGTTGAATCATGCTGATGTTTTGTTTTTTCAATTTTTCAAAAGTTTTAAGATCCCTTACAGAGACATCTGTATACCAAATTATACACTGGGGAGATGGGGGGAGGGGGCGTCCCAGCAAACTTACAAATAAAACAAACCTGGAAAAAAACACACCAGAAAGTATTATTATAATTAATAATTTATTTGATTTACCTTGGGTTGTTTCCCCTCCCCCCGAAACACGGCTGCTAAATATAATAAATACATTAATATCGAGGCTTCGAGCCCCTTAGGAGGAAAGAAACTAAAATAAGCAAGACAGAGAAGAGTCTTACCAAAAATTTTGAACAAATGGAGAGTTGTATTTTTCTGCTACATTCAGAAATCCTGAACTATAAGATAGATCTTATGTGCAAATGGATGCTCTGAATAAAATGAACTATATCTATTAGCTGCCGTGTGTTTCTTGAGCATCGTGCTAAATAATGGAAGGCTAAGTTGAAAAACAAAAACAAACTGATTATATATATATATATTATATATATATATATTCAAAATTTTGTGGCTGACGAAGAGTTAAGGGGAGACTAGTATAGGTATTTCAAGCTCTTTAGTCTCCCTTTAACTCTTTGTCAGTCACACAATTTTGAATTTACAGTGTTCACAGTAGTGACGTCTGCCTGCAAAAGATGTTCCTAGATTGGAGTGAAACGCAGAACAGATTGCTTTATATTTGGTAAAAGGATATATATATATATATATATCCTTTAAAAAAAAAAGCCTCGATTTTTCCGCACCTGTAAAAATATCAGTAACTAAACCCTGTCCCGATTCATCTGTGGCACATAACGGGAAAACAACCACATTTGTTATCTTTGATTTCCGTTCAATGCAAGTGAAGTTCCTCAAACGAAACTCATCAACTAACTGGTTTGACCAGTTCAGTTCATTGCCTTATTTAAGTCATCATAATGACCCCCAATCCAATTAAAGCGAACAGGGACAGCAGCCAGCGCTGCAAATTGTCTTCTCGAAAAATAAACCACCTCTAGAAACGAGAGAGTTGCTGTACCCAAAAAATAAAAATAAAACATCTTCCTTGCAAAGGAAGCCCGCGCTAGATCAGATTCATTAGAGCCGGAGTCGGTCTTCAGGGTCGTTTTCCAAAAGAAATATCGCTAAATCCGATGTAGGCGTGTTATTCTGGAAGAGCCTAGGAGAGAATTTCGTTTCCGGAGTTGGATCAATTTTTTCTGCGATTATTTCTCTTTGAAGCGGATCAGCTTTGCGTTTTGGCCGTAAACCAAGGGGTGTAGCGTTGTAAAGAAACAATATACGTTTTGAAGATTGTGACTCTCACCCTCCCTCCCCCGCCCACAATTTTTGACATGGGGGGGGGAGAACAAGCTTTGATTCTTTTTTTTTTGGTTGTTGTTATTAACTCGCAATGTCATCTGTTTTTTTTTTTTAAATAAAATTAAAAAACCGCATTTGTAAAATAACACTATTTTATACCTACGTTTTATCGGATATCTTTTTTTTTTGGAAGAAGCGGGAATGACCAAATAAAATGAACATGAAGTCGTGCTTTATGCTTTCCCTGATCTGATCTGCTCTGCTCTCCGGTGGGGACGTTAGGGATGGTGACCTTTGGTCTATGAAATTAAATGCCCTAAAGAGCTGAGTATCTCTGTGGGTCGAAAGGGAGGGGCTTCAGTTCCAGCATCCGTACCTATCGAGGGAAATATGGATATGAATCCGAACAAACGAAAACCGGAAGGATGATGAATAAACCGCTTGTAAGGCCGCCAGATTTCCTATGGATTCGTGGTGGGAAAACGCAGCTGATAGTCATGGGGGGGGGATTCTGTGCCTTGGTGTGCGCTTATCGGACAGGAGTAAGCCTCACCGAGATCCCGGCAGCTTGATCTCATATATAAAGTCTCTAGGAGTCTTTTGCTTTTAAGCCTGAAGCTGGACTGAGGAATTTTAGAGCAGAGATCTCAGTAAAGATAGATGCAGAGGTGTCACTGAGCACAGCTGCAAACTTCCACTTTGTGAAAGACATCAACTGGGGAAGGAAGAAAGGAAGGAAGGAAGGAAGGAAGGAAGGAAGGAAGGAAGGAAGGAAGGAAGGAAGGAGGGAGGGAGGGAGGGAGGGAGGGAGGGAGGAAAAATAAATAAATAAAATTTTTTAAAAATGAATTTATTTCATTTTAAAAGAGGAGCGCTCATATTTTCCAAGTTGGAAACCAGTCCTTTTCTTTATGCACCTTCTCCATCGGGCGGCGGCTGGATTCTTAAGCATCCGCTGGCGCCGTCTCGCCTGGATTGAAAACGGAAAATTTATGTTCTTGGAAACCGCGTGGTGTGCTTTGCAACCCGTAGATTCTCAAGATCGCCGTCCCAGCGTGTGGCAGAGTTGGCCTGTTCCGAGATGGCAGCTTCCGAGATGACAGCTTCCACCATTCCGGGGCTAAAGGAAGAAGTCTGGCAGATGAAAATCCGCCAGGCTTCCGTGCTGAGTGACCTGCCCTCGCTGTTGACCTGCTACTGGAGAGTTCAAACCGAGCTGCGTTCCGTGGGAGTTAAGGGCTGCCGGCCTAGACGGCAGGACTTCTGGCCACGTCCTAGGGCCGAGACGGAAGGTTCGCCGGAGCGACGAGGATGTAAATTCTCCAGCGTTGAATTGAAAGTCATTGAACGGGGCATATCAAAGTTTCTGGTTGCCCTTGGCCAGGGGTCTTCTGCAACCTTGTCAACTTTAAGACTTGTGGATTTCAGCTCCCAGAATTGTGGGAGCTGAAGTCCACAAGTCTTAAAATTGTCAAGGTTGCAGACCCCTGCCCTGAGCGATTGGAAAGGGGTCGCTTTGACTCTCCTTCTGCAATGTTTTTCCCACCTCGTCCTGGGCCTTCACCCCCCCACACACTCACTCACACACACAACTGCACAGCCCATTTGACATTGTCCCTCTCTCCTTTCTCCGCCTTCCGACCCAGACTCGTGGAATTTCGGCGGAATTTCGGTTTTCTTTCCAAGTTGCTTTCAAGTCAAGATTAGGACCGTCCTAAAGGGCTAACCAATGGGGACTCAAGTAAAGAGTTGGAACTGAGTTCTCTTTTCTTCGCTTTTTAAAATCTTCTCTCAGCCCTTTCACCGGCTCCAAGTAAGTTCCCGATTTACAGCAGTTCATTTAGTGACCGTTCAAAGTTACCACGGCAATGGAAAAAAAAGTGACTTATTGTCCACGTTTCACACTTACGACCGTAGCGGCGTTTCCCCGTGGTCACGTGATCCCAATTCGGAGACTTGGCAACCGGTTCCGTATTTACGATGGTCAAGCAGCGTCCCAGGGTCAGCTTCTGCCACCTTCTGACAAGCAAAGCCAAGGTGGGGGGGGAGGGGAAGCCAGCTAACTTAACATCTGCAATGTATCATTTAATAATAGGAGGTCATAAAAGGGTGGTGGTGGTGGA
This sequence comes from Bothrops alternatus, assembly GCA_034064705.1. Taxonomy (NCBI): domain Eukaryota; kingdom Metazoa; phylum Chordata; class Lepidosauria; order Squamata; family Viperidae; genus Bothrops; species Bothrops alternatus. The sequence goes on along the minus strand of JARGCV010000112.1, from coordinate 7,224 downwards.
ACTCACTTAACAAATGTTTCCCTTAGCGAGGCAAATTTGGGGGTCAATTGCAGTCATAAATTGAGGATTACCTGTATTAAGCCTAATTTGATCCCAGTACAGGAAGTCAGTATTTTCCTATATGGTGCAAGAAAATTGTCCCCCAGTCCAGATTGATGAAATATATTCTCGTTGTGGTCCTTGATCAAATAATAATAATAATAATAATAATAATAATAATAATAATAATAATAATAATAATAATAATAATAATAATAATAATAATAATAATAATAAGCGCCTTGGGTGCAATCCCAAAACAATTGGAGCACCACTTGAACACCATCGGCATTGACAAATTTGGCATTAGTCAATTGCAAAAGGCAGCCTTACTAGGAACTGCTTCCATCCTGCGATAATGTAATACCATCAAACATCCACATCTGCCTATCCCAGGTCCTTGGTAGACAAAAATGCGAAATCCAGTCTGGACATCTGGCTGACTGTGCGATGATCAATAATAATAATAATAATAATAATAATAATAATAATAATAATAATAATAATAATAATAATAGGAACTGCCTCCATCCTGCGACGATATCAGTAATACCATCAAACATTCACATCTGCCTATCCCAGGTCCTTGATAAGGACTCGATAGGTAGACAAAATGCCAAATCCAGTCTGAACATCTGGTTGACTGTGCAATGATTAATAATAATAATAATAATAATAATAATAATAATAATAATAATAATAATAATAATAATATAGTAACAGTAGTAACAGTAATAGTAATAATAGTAGTAATAGTAATAATGGTAATAATAAAATAAGCTTCTGAAGTCGCAGTTATTTTCCCGGAACGATTCCGCCCGGCCAAGAAACGAAATATTCCGATTCCAAAGCTTCTCGCTTAACAGAGGCCCGCCTCCTAACTTCACCTGCTCCTTCCTTCCTTCCTTCTTTTTCCTCGGTTAAAGAGGGAAATCCTAATTGATTATCACCCCCCCACACACACACACCTCTTGCCCGCGCCGCAAACATTCCCCTTACTCCTGGGAACCGGCTCCCATCCCCTAGACAAGTCTCCGGTGAGCATTAATTAATCTGTGTTTTAAAAGGTTGATAAAATATTAGTGCTTCTCCTGCGCCCAGGCCCGAGAAATCGGGCGGGGAGCCAGGAGAAAGGTAGGAGAGACGGCTCCGCCGAGCCAATCGCCGCCTTTCCCCGCCAATCGCTGCGCACACAATTACCCCGCCGCCCTCTGCATAATTCATGGGCTGAGATTTGGAAAATTAATAAAATGAATTATAACAAGAGGCTAATTAAAAACTTTAGTAATTGTTGTCGAGACGGCTTGATGGGAGGAGGAGGCGGCGTGCTTCCGCGAGGCCCCTCGCCTTTCTTAAAAGAAAGTTGCTCGTATTAATATTAATCGGAGTACTGCTAACAGTTGGGCGGGCGGGAGGGAGGGAGGCGTCCGGGCGGAGGGAGGGGGCGGCTTTCAGAAGCCTTTTGCGGCGAAGGAGTAGAGTAGAGTAGAGTAGAGTAGAGTAGAGTAGAGTAGAGTAGAGTAGAGTAGAGTAGAGTAGAGTAGAGTAGAGTAGAGTAGAGTAGAGTAGAGGTGGTGACAACGGATTTGCAGGGTTTCCCCAACTTCTTTTAGGATTTGACTCCAGAGGGCCAGGTTGGAAATTGGACTCAAGTTTCTGCTTCCATCGAAACAAAGAAACTGAACATTTATTAACAAAACGGGCTTTTATTCTGAGTCTCACCTCCTTGTCCAATTGAGTTGAGTGTCTAAGAAGGTCAGCTTTGAGGTAACCTAAATTCTTCCTCTCCTCTCCTCTCTCCTCTCCTCTCCTCTCCTCTCCTCTCCTTCCCTCTTTTTCTGTCTTTCCACTCTTTCTCCTCTCCACTGGCTGCCACCTTCCCAAGCTATAGAGATAAGCTACGGAGGCACAATTGCTCTGAACCTTGACCTCTATGAATCCCCGCCAAGAACGGCAACATATTATGGGGACTGTAGTCCAAAAGTCCGGAAAGGTTGAGGTTGCCTACTCTAAAATCCCGTTTGCCCGATACCGTTTGTCTTGGCAAAACGAGGGGCGCGCCGTGCGGAAGCCACCGGCCACCTTAACACGCGCTTGCCCAGCGCATCTGCGGAAGGTTGCGAGAAGAGATGATGCCGGAGGAGACTGAGCTTCTGGTTCCCCAGCAAGTCATTTGGACTCTTCCTGCTCACTGTTACTTTCCAAAGACTCACGGTGACCTTTCAAAGACTCCCAGCCTCGATCCGGTGAGCAGACAGACAGCTGTTTCAGCCTCTGTCCTGTCCACCCTCCTCCTGTTTCGGGGCGCATCCTTAGGTGCAAACGATGAAGGGGGCTGAGCAGCCAATAGAGGAAAAAAGTCCATTTGACTCAACCACATTTATTTTCAGTTAACTTCAGTTAAGGACCAACAAACAATGTCTTCCCCCCTTCACAAAAAAAACAAAAAACAAAAACAAAACCCCTAACCAATCCTGACGTGTCCACTTTGCCATAAATTGGGCAGGAGGTGTGAATCTGCAAAGTCACTGGGCAGGGTTCAAGAGCACCGGTGTGTGGAATTGTGGTATAAAGTCGGTGGGAAGAGAAGGGCAGTACAATGTACATATTTCTTGATACGCGAGGTCTTATTTGTCCAAAACAGGGGTTCTCAACCTTGGCAACTTTAAGACTTGTCTTAAAGTTGCCAAGGTTGAGAACCCCTGGTCCAAAAGCTTGATGGCCAGGGAAAATACAGTATGCCTGGGCAAAATGAGATGGGTAACCACTGAGATCAACCCTTCTAGAGGGCCTTTCGCTGGACACATTTCTGCTTGGGTGAACACAAATGTTTGGGGGGAGAAACACCTTGGAGGTCCAGTCGAAGCCTTATTTAGGGAACTACCCTCAAAAGTTTGGAGGTTTGGGAAAAAATCCACGGGAAACCAGTAAATGTTAAGTGGTTGCAATTCTATTCAAACAGGTTCTAATTTCTCTCCAACTTCACCCTCCTCTCTTCTTTCCCTGCACCACTTTGAAATGGGAAGGCCCATTGACTGCTAGCTGATTTGTTAAAGTCCTTCCTGGTTTGGTTCCTCTGGGGCCATGGTCTGCTGGAGCATCCAAAGCCCTGCTGTATCAACATTGTTTGGCTGTGGATAATAGGAAAATTGAAAAAAGTATGTAAAAGTGTCTGATAATCCTATAGATGTCTTCTAACGGGAAATAATTGAATTCAATTAGTTTTACTACTGAATACATTTTGTGAGTATGCCTTGGGGTCAATGTTGACAATGTTGACAACTACCTGAATTGGTCCTTTCTCCCCCCCCCCCTCTTTCTCCCTCTGTCTCTCTCTGTCTCTGTCTCCCTCTGTCTCTCTCTGTCTTTGTCTCTCTCTCTCTCTCTCTCTCCCTCTGTCTCTGTCTCTCTGTCTCTGTCTCTGTCTCTGTCTCTGTCTCTGTCTCTGTCTCTGTCTCTGTCTCTGTCTCTGTCTCTCTCTCTCTCTCTCTCTCCCCACTCTGTCTCTCTCTCTGTCTCTCTCTTTCTCTTTCTCTTTCTCCTTCTGCTTCTGTCTCTGTCTCTCTCTCTTTCTCTTTCTCTCTCCCTCCCTCCCTCCTCTCTCTCTCTCTCTCTCTCTCTCTCTCTCTCTCTCTCTCTCTCTCTCTCTCTCTCCTTTCTCTCGTCTTTCTTTCTTTCCATTCCATTTCCTAGGCTTATAGAAAATGATTGACCCAAGGTCACAAGCTTCATGCCTAAGGTGGGACTAGAACTCACAGTCTCCTGGGTGCACCTAGTACACCTAACTTCCCTTGTGCAACAATCTGGTACCCTGCTTGTGCACTGTAGAAGCTGGATCCAATTTGAATCCATGGGCTGCAAACATGTAGACCTTGAGCTGAATTGAATCAAACAAGGTTTTTCTGGCTTGGGCTGTTATTATCTTGCAGATGAAACCCACACTACAGAAACTAAATAATGAGGTAGGAACACAAATTTCAAGCAGTATTACTAATGGAAGTACAGTATATCTGAGTAGAGGACACATATTCATCAATGGCGTATACAATCGGTTTGTGACCAGGATGCCTACATGGTAGGTGCCTGTCAATCTGTTTTAGTAGAAAGCAGAATGAGGGAAACAGCAAACAATAGAAGGAAAGATTTTGGATATATTATTGGCATAAATGAGGATGCTAAACTATTGTTTGCCTACTACAACAATCCTTTAAGGTAGGCTGAATTAAGAGGCTGAATTTCTCTTCGTTGGAGATGGACCTGAATCTGTTCTAGCTCAATACTTTAAGAATTGTATGATGGCATTCATGTGACACACTTTAATTAATTCAATTTCCTGATTACACTTTAATTAATTCAATTTCCACATATAATACATATAAAAAAGAGGAATAGACTCTGGAAAGAGTGCAGAAAAGAGCAACAAAGATGAGAAGGGCTGCAGGCTAAAACATAAGAAGAATGGTTGCAAGAATTGGGTATGTCTAGTTTAATGAAAAGAAGGACTAGGGGTGATATGCTGGCAGTGATTTGAGGGCTGCCACAAAGAAGAGGGGGTCAAGTTATTCTCCAAAGCACCTGAAGGCAAGACAAGAAGCAATGGATGGAAACTAATCAAGGAGAGAAGCAACCTAGAACTAAGGAGAAATTTCCTAACAGTGAGAACAATCAACCAGTGGAACAGCTTGCCTTCAGAAGTTGTGTGTGCTCCATCACTAGAGGCTTTTAAGAAGAGACTGGACAGGCACTTTTCTGGAATGATATAGGGTCTAGTGCTTGAGCAGGGGGTTGGACTAGAAGACCTCCAAGATCCCTCCCAAATCTGTTATTCTTATATGGATCCATAAACTGACAATGTGTCTGGACTGCTGTAACACGATGTTTACATTAATTTGTGATTCAGTGGCTCATGGAAACAGAGTCCATGTTGCTTCTTCTTAAAATCAACCATTCAGCTGACTTAAAAGGACAGGATCGCTGATCAGCCCCACAGATTAGAAACACTTAGATTCTATCGTTTTGTTTTTAATTTAAAAAAAAAAGTTCAGTGAGCAAAGTTCAGCTCCCATCCTATACAATAAAGTAAACAGCATGGATGGATGTGTCAAGGCCCAAGTGGCTAAATAATGCAGCACACATTTAAATAGAATTAGCCCCATCACGATGGGAATCTAGACTGTGCACTGGCCCTGTTCAATTATTTTTTAAGCTTAACCTGTTGGGGACAACTTTCCTTCACCTTGCACCTTGCAGATATGCTATGCCTCCATTCCAATAAACATAGGAACGAAAGGTCAAGCTATTGGAATCGGAAGATTGGACAAGGCTTATGCAGAATGGGACTGGGTGCCAATTTAAAATGGAGATTGATAATTGTGGATGGAGGTTCTCAATCATTTAGGTCATTCCCCCAAAGGCAACTGGATTTTCTTGATTGTCCCAAAGGTGCTTTTTTTTCTCTGTAAAAGAATGCAAATGAGCAGATGACTGTAAGGAATATCAATCCTTCCACCATCCAGTCACAGCTGAAGAAGCTTCTTGGGTGAGAGCGAAACGTCTTCAAAGAAAAACAAGAAAGTCCAGCTGTCTCATGGGGGAAAAAAAAAGCTCCTTTGGAACAGCCATGACCTGGATGACTGAGAATCTCCCTAGACCAGAGGTTCTCAACCTTGGTAACTTTAAGACTTGTGGACTTCAATTCCCAGAATTCCTCAGCCAGCAAAGCTGGCTGAGGAATTCTGGGAGTTGAAGTCCACATGTCTTAAAGTTGTCAAGGTTGAGAACCCCTGCCCTAGCCTAGACTTTTGTGATTGAACATCTTTAACAAAAATCAAGAAAGTGCAGTTGCATTTAGAGAGGGGGAAAAAAAAACATCTTTGGGGCACGATCGAGAATTCACACATACACTACTACAATACTTACTCTTTTGAGACCAGGCAAACAGAATTTCATTTTTAATGCCTGCCAGAATGCTCACAGTAAAAACTAACAACAACAACAACAATAAACATTATCTTATCTTAACTTCTCTCTTATCTTATCACTGAGTTCAAGCCATACACCCGTTCCTGAGTTGGCTGGAGAGAAAGATCAAAGGAAAAAGCATGGAGCATTAGTTTATACGAAGGTTTTAAGGCAAGGAGGTGAGTTCCAGATATTTTGGAAAGGAAATGGTGAGAAAATGGTGAGTTGAAAGCAGCTTGGTGTGTGTGTGTGTGTGTGTGTGTGTGTGTGTGTGTGTGTGTGTGTGTGAGGGCAGGGGATCCTATTTTAAGAAACGATTTGTTGGTACATTTCTGTTGCTCCCTTAAAGCCTGAAGCAAGAAAAGATTGTGGAAGTACAGATCAGCTGTTACGAAGAGGCAAAATGTAAACAAAGCAAAAATAAAAATAAAATAACCGCCGTCCCCCCTCCCACCCCGGAGTGCCACCTAAATGCAATGCTTTTGGAGTCAGCTGAGTCATCTAGTCAATAAGCAAAAAGGGAAAACTATAAAGCAAATCGGGGAGAGATGCAATCTATCTGGCCTGAATAAACCAGACGAATGAAGAAGGCAGGTGATCACGTGAGTTGAGGAAGAAGGGCCTGAAACCTGGATGCTCCATCATTGATCACTGGGCTAACTGTAGGCGCTTCCCCTCCCCCCTCCCCCGCCTTTGTATGCTGCCTGGAGAGGTTTAATTCTTTCATTAAAAGCAACCCCATTTAAGCTGCCTTAAGTAATAACAATGCATTGGATTTGGGGTTTTGTCCTGGCAGGGCCCACTTTCTGTAATCCCTGGCACACCAACCCAAGAGTCAAGGGCAGCTTCTTTAGCTCAGCGTTTTAAAATGCCCGGATTAAAAAAACAACAACACTAAGTTTAGGCCAGGGGTAGGCAACCTTGGCTCTTTGATGACTCGTGGACTTCAACTCCCAGAATTCCCGAGCAGCCATGCTGAGGGGAAAGGGAGAGGTTTCCAAGCTGAGCCAAGCTGGCTCAGGAATTCTGGGAGTTGAAGTCCACGAGTCATAAAAGAGCCAAGGTTGCCTGCCCCTGGCTTAGGCATTAGCCCCTGGTGAAGCCGTTTGATGCTTATTCTGGAGTGGTGGGGAAAGAAATCTGCATTTTGACTCAAATTCAAATATGTTTTCTCACCTGACCAGGGTTTGCCTCAAGGGGCACTGATTAAATGGGGCAATTGGG